>CP135560.1:1491109-1648662 GCA_032401905.1 Swietenia macrophylla | reverse complement strand
ATATATATATTTATATATATGTACATAGATGTGTGTGTCGTATACATACAAACATCTAAACTATTCCATGTCTCTTTTCTGTCAATCTTCAACCGAGTAAAAAGGGAGTACAGTGACTCAATATCGGGGGCAAAGCTGCCTTTACAACAGATCATTTAGTATTAGTTTTCAGAATAATGTTGTAATTAGATGTCAAAATTCTAGGCTTCCGTTGTTTTATTTATGTTCAAGCACTTTTCAGCTGTAGTTTTCCATTGTTAGGTTACAATTCTGTAACTTTATGTTCGTTTGTCAATTAATGTAAGATCTCAGCGAAGGGAAAACCTTTTGTTGCTGGCTGTACCATGCATTGGATCCAATTGTGCGTTCTGATATTTCTCCCATCTTGCTCTCTATGAGAGCCGCCATATTATTGCGATTTTTAGTTATGTGTGTGTGGAGTAAAGGTGTCAAAGGGGCTGAATTGGTTTAAGCCCGATCCTTGAATGGTAGGATTTGGTTTGGTCCAAATTTCAGACGGGTGTCTAGTTTAGATCGGTCAGAAAAATTAAAATTTGTTCCCTAATTTGCAGACTTATTTTTTTTTATATTTTAATAATATATAAATATTATAAATTTATATTTTATAATTAAATATTAAATAATTTTATAAATATTTTATTTATTTGACTTATTTATATATTAAATAATTTTAATTATTTTATTTTAAATTAATTTAAATTTATAGTATAAAATTTAATTATTTTTAAAAAATTAAAAAAATTATTAAATTCGCAAATTAACTCTCACGGAATGAATTCGGGAATCCTGCCAGATCAGTTCGATTTGACCTATTTAAGATCTCTAATCTCAAGGATTACGTGCATCTCATCTACTATATTATATTTACTTCAAAATTATTATAATTTTAAACTGGCTTGTCATATTCCATTATTATTTATTTATTTTTTTTTTGGGTTATCGAAAACATGAGTAAAATCCAAAATGCGTGAATTGGAGGATCAATGTGAAAGAACAGTGTTCTTATTTTGTTCATAGATTTGACTTTTGGCTTTGGTATTTAATTATTTACTAATATTTGATTGCCTTATCTTGTAGGAATCAACACCAATGCATTTTGTTTTTCAACGTCCGGGATCAGATTCTACAG
Source organism: Swietenia macrophylla (assembly GCA_032401905.1). NCBI lineage: Eukaryota > Viridiplantae > Streptophyta > Magnoliopsida > Sapindales > Meliaceae > Swietenia > Swietenia macrophylla. The sequence continues at coordinate 1,647,512 of CP135560.1, read as the reverse complement.
GCTCATTGACACCGCATAATTGACTTGTGACGATTAAATTAAGCTGATTTTCACAGTTGGATATATTTAAAAATATTGTTATTTATAATTTCAATTTTTTTATAAAATTTAAATTAAAAAATAAAATAAAATAAAATATTTAATATTTTAAATTTATATATATTTATTTTAAATTTTTATAAGAATAATTTTAAGTTATAAGATAAAAAAAAATGAATATACTAATAAATAAATATGCTATAATTAACTCCTCCTTCTGAACTACTACTAATATTATTATTATTATCATTATTATTATTGTGAATATAAGACGTGTATACGTATGTATTATTATATGAATTAGAGGTTATTAGTTTCTCTAAAAATATTATCTAATAACTAGTTGGCCTGTGCCACAACAACTATACATGTATGTTGTTAATTGTGGTAAACTTTTTTTTTTTAAATTTTTTTGCCATTTTTCTTTATAAAAATTTGAATTGTATTTCTTAAATTTTAATGTAAAATTTGACAAACTAAAATATAAGGAATAATTTGATAAACATTGCATATATATAACCAAAAAAATTAAGTTAGCTTATTTGTTTATGAAAAATCGTTCTGAAAAAATTGATAAATTTGAGTCTGATTATTTAATTAATTCATATACATTTTAAACTTCTTAAAAAAAATTAATAAATTTTTGAATAATTCCAATATATATTTATATTAATTAAGCGTAAGTTTACTTGTTTGGAATTTTGCTTATTTGTTTATATTTAAAAGTAAAGTTTAAAAAAAAAATTGAATAAGAGAAACATATAATATTTTCATTTCATAAGAACTATCGTTTTAAAAGTACTGCTACGATTATTAACTCTTTTATTAATTTTTAATTATGGAGTATAATAAAAAAATTTTAAAAAATATAATAAAAAATTAAAATAAGTGAAGTCATTTAAATAATATACAGTACAGTTGGATCCAACAAGCGGCAATGTGGACACAAAGGGACTAGCGATTATCATGATTGGAATTGGCATGGCAAATGCCACCGCCACACCCTCATCTTTGTCATCTCAGTTGTTCAGTACAACAACACATGATACAATTTTAAAGAAAGTTGTTAAAGATTGTGCTGATAAATACACTTATGCTGCTGATTCTCTTCAATCTTCATCTCAGGATTTGGCCGTGGAGGAATATAATTATGCTTATATGCACATCTCAGCTGCCGCCGATTATCCGCATTCTTGCCACAATTCGTTTAGAAGGTTTACGGGGTTGGCTTATCCGCCGGAGCTTGCAAGAAGAGAGGATGGTTTGAAGAAAATTTGCCTTGTGGTGCTTGGAATTATTGATCATATTGTGTCCACCTCTTGATGACTATTAATGTTATGAATTTCAATTTCTTGTCTAATTTTTGGTTTTTTTTTTAAAAAAACAATACCTATCACAGGACTTTCTATATTTTAGGTGAAAGGAAAAATGCTTTGCAAGTTGATTTAGTGATATCAAAAAGTACTGCATGATCTTGAATCTTGGGATTTCTGCCTATTCACAGTGTTCTCTCTCTCTTTTCTTTTAGGGCATTAAATTGATCTACTTTAGCATGTTTATATGATCTTGACAAGAAGAAGATTGACGCTTTCTTCTGTCTTTGGGATGACACAGAAAATATCAACCACAATTTCCCTCCTCTCTCGTCTCTTTCACAAGTGCTTCCTCTTCGGAAATTATCTTTTTTATTTTCAAAAATCTATAATTTTTGCACTCCCTTCAATTGCTCCGAATGTCTTTTTTTTTTTTTGAAAAAAAAAAATTAGGAAATGTTCCAAAAATATGTTTTTATTTGTTAATAAAATAACAATAATTAGATGTGGATGTAATACGCCACATCCATGAATCGCATCTACGCTGTCACATGCATGAGGGGCGGATATACATGTGACAGCGTATTATTTACAATTCTAATACTCTAGTTCCCACAATCTCTTTTCTTTATTTCACTGTGATCCCTATCCTGCCTTCAGTATTTTTATAATGATGCCCATTATCGGTACTATTTCTAATTCAACCCTTGTGAACTTTACCTTCTTTCGTTATGATCCCTCCAGTCTAATTTTGGCTCTTTTAATGTTGCAACTAGGGTTGTCAATTCTCCTTGTCAAATTATACTCATCTCATATGTTATATCAAATGAAGGTTATGTTATATCACTCGAAGGTTAAGTTAAATTCGATTCACTTAATAATCGTATTAAAAATTAAAAATTTTAAATCGAAATGAATATTAAATAATTAAATAAAGTGTTAATCGTATCACTAGTTTAATATATTTTTTATTTATTGTAATATTTATATAATATTGATCATATTATCTACTCAAATATTAATTAATTTTATTTTAATTATGATTAAATAACTTTTAAAATGTAATAATATAAAATAAATTTATTAAATAATAAATAAATTAGTATTATATAATTAATTAAATAATTAATTATATCGTAAATAAATTTACGTGTTAATAACTTTAAATTCAAAACTTACATAGATATAAATCATGTAGCATTGTATAACATATTTAATACTTGTATTACTTTTTATTAATCTTAACCCACAGATTTTAATTTTAACCCATAAATTTTGTATCGAATTCGTGTAAATTTATCATATTATGTCAAAAAAAAAAAAAAAATGCCACCCCTGGTTACAACAATAAGCATCTTTGTAGTTCCATAAGATTTAAAAAATCAAGTATAAAGTAACTAGTCGAGTACAATTAAAGAAGATAAATTTTTATATATTATTTATAATTTTTTCCTTTATTTTTATTTTATAACATAATTTAAATAATTTGTAACTTTATAGAAAGTACTTCAATCTTTTTGGTTTGAATATATAAAATCATTTTTAATATATTAGAATTAAATTTTATTAAATAAATAAAATATAATTGTAATTAATTTAAAGTAATTTTAAAATTGTTAAACAAACTCTTAAAATTTTATGTGAAACATTAATTTCAATAAAAAAAATAGATTAAATAAATAAGAACATTGACGATAAAATTTGAGTTTAACACTTAATAGAGGGGTGACAATTATGACACAATTCTTCAACTAATGCAAATGCTATACAAAATTAACAGATCCAAATTATTTTAAATTAATGTAATTATTAAATATATGATATAAAATATAACATGATTAATAATCGAGTAATTATATCATCTTAACTAATTTATTATTTAAATTATTTATTTATATTTTTGTATTTTAAAAAATATTCAATTATATTATTAATTTTTATAAAATTATATTTAATATAAAATTAATTAACATTTGAATATGTATTATTCTAACTATTCTAAGAAATATATTAGTTTATGTTAAAGGTATGTTAAGTAGGTTGAAGTAATCCTACTAATCTAGTTGTTTTAACTTTATAACTTGTGGAAGTTCACCTTGAATAATAGCCACTTTAAACATATTTATCACACAAACTATTGTTAATGATACTTAGGACAATCTTTGCATGTAAAATAATAAACTCCGATACAAAATTTATTAGTTAATTTGGTATAAATATTTCTTTACGTATATATTTAAATGGTAAAAATATGTTAATTAGAGATCAAAAAAATAAAATAAAATAAATAAAGTCAAATAAGATTTGATTACAATATTCATAGTTGTTATAAGTTTTTTAAAAATTATTTTAAATTTTTATTTATTTTTTAAATATTATTTATTATATATTTAAATTTTTATTATAAATTTTAATATTTTTTTATTTCAAATTTTATAAATATCGTTTCAAAATTTTGAATGGTAAGGTTGCCCTGTGGTAATTTAGCCAAGCCTCTCCAAATATTTATTGAATCAATTTTATTTTATTTTATTTTATTTTTTACATTTTATTTTACTCCCTTTTCTGTTCAGGGCAGTTGCAATTACCATTTTGGCCACACATTTCCCGCCAGTTTTAATCAGCGCGCCTAATGTCACCGTATACAGTTTCTCTCTTACGGCTTTCTACTCTCTTTGCCTTCTCCCAAATAAGCCCTAGGAATTTTTTTCCATCACTTTCCCCAGAAAAATTCTTTTCTGGCGAGAAATAATAGAAAAAGTTCAATTACAAACACAAATAAGAAAATGAAAGGAGGCACAGTTCAGATTAACTGGCACGACACAAAGCCAGTCCTAACCCTAGACTTCCACCCAGTTTCCGGTCTCCTCGCCACCGGAGGCGCTGATTACGATATCAAGGTTTTTACTTACGCATTTAAGTTTCTTAGTTTATTTTATTTTATATTTTTGGATGCAATTTTTTATCTAAACTAGATTTTATTGGTAGGTTTGTATAAACTGATGTGATTCTTTAGTGCTTCATCTCATTCGTGAATCTAAGCTAAATTTGTGTTGATTCATTTTAAAATTTTGATATTGTTGATGTTGACTCAGTGTCTGCTAGGTTGTCGAGTAAACTTAGGGAATTGAAGATGCAAATGAAATTGCATGTTTCTAGTTTTATTTATTTATAATTTTTTTTTAATGAATTTAAGCAATTTACTGGGAGTAGTTGCCAGGAGTTACTAATCTTTTTGAGAAATGTTTGAGAATTTGTAATGTGAAAAAATGTTTTCATTCTCTTAAATGAACTAGAGCCATTTACTAGGAGTAGTGGGCATATATGTTTCTAATTTTTATTTTCTGTTTGAGAACATATAATGCTGTGTTTAGCCGGGGAAAAATAAGGAGGGAAGGAAGAACATTAATTCTTTTTTTTTTTTTTGATAAGATAGAAAGAAAGGAAGACCATGGTTGTCATTTTTCATTATTTGTTGGGAATGAAAGGATAGAAGAACTATTATATGTTATTGATCGTCACATTCCTATTGTTGAATTTATGCGTTGGGCAGGATAAATTCCAAAAATGGTTATTTCCTTCAAATGGTTTTATACTTTCCATCTCTCTTTCACCAGTTATGAAAAGACTCCATTTTGTGGGTTTGGAGAGATGGTGCATCATTTCTCATTTGCTTTTGTTTTCTTCGAACCCAATAGAGAAATGAAAATTGCGATGTGACCCTCTAAATCAAGTTGGCACAAGTGAAATTTGATTTAGTTTTTGATAGTTTCTTTATTATGATAGTAGCGATGAAAGCAAGAAAAGTGTTTTCACTGGAGTGAAACTAATTAGTATTTTTCCATTCAGTTAATTGATGTTCTCATTTCCTAAAAAATCAAAATCATGTTGGTTAGTTTCTGATTGTATTTTTTTTTTTTTTTATATCTCTGGTTTTGCATGTCAAATTTCATAGCAGCAAGATAGATGTTAGGTAAGATCTGGAATAGTGCATTTGACTTGTAAAGTCTTACACAATCTGGACTAATTATAATTATTAAACTTTCAGCTTTGGTTAATAAATTCAGGCAGAGAGCAGAAGAAAATTCCAACAGCTTCTTATCAAAATAGCCTTTCTTATCATAGTTCTGCCGTAAATGTCCTTCGCTTCTCTCCTTCTGGTAAGGACATGCTTCTTTTCCGCAAAGTAGCTTGTTCTTTTGAGATGAAAGTGGCCACATTCATTCTGCATTTTTAAACTAGTGGGAGCAGATCTATCTGTAGAAAAAATATGGTATCATCAAATAAAGTTGCAACATTATCGTGAAATATATGAATTCTTTACACGTTTGCATTTACCTTTTTTATTTAATCTATTTTGCATTTTGTGCGATATTGACAGCACTCTCAGTTGGGAAAGGCATTTTCCATTTGCAAAAGGCTTGGATAATTATTATTTTTTTATTAATTGTAAGAGATATGTAGTGAACACAATTATCAGTAAGAGAATTTATGGGTTAAGGATTTTGATGTTGGTTTGCTCATGTGTTATACTTAACTTTGTGGGAGATTGTCATATTCTTCTATTTGTGTATTGTGTTGGCTTCACAAATACATTTAGAGGGTCATCTTGTTTCGGTAATTTCCATTAGTTATATTGTTATAATTAAACTAAGTCACGATTAAGTTGGTATTTTCCCATAAGCTTCTTCCTCACTTGCATGTTGGATATAATTTTCTATATACTGCATTAACTTGATATGTTGTTATGATGACTACATTTTACATGTTATTCTGACAAACGGGTATAATCTTCTGTAATATATCATGACTAAATTTTATTCCACTTCTTTAACATAATGTGCTGTTAGTGCCATATGCATTGCTTTGTATGGATGATGTTCCTCATGATGATGGAATCAATATTGTGATATCTTGCAGGAGAACAACTTTCCTCTGGTGCCGATGGTATGACTTTAGCTGCTTTCATCAACTAGTTGTTTTATTTATGATCTAAACCAGTTATGTTGTTGTGTGGATAGGCTGTTTAACCTGGCAGTATCTTAATTTAAGGTTCCCATTTGTAGGAGGTGAATTGATCATATGGAAGCTACATGCAATGGAAACTGGACAAGCATGGAAAGTCCTCAAGACTTTATCGTAAGGCCTTTTATCTACTTTACTGATTATGCTTCTCCATGCAGTCATGCAACAAAACTTTTTCTCTACATAACTGGCAACATACAAAGTTCAGGCCATTTGGGTTCTTCTTGGACCTGGATTCGGCTGATGAGTATTGGATTAGTAGCCATTGCTTATTGTTTGATGACAAATATTCTACAATTTTACCATCTTTTAAGTGCATATGAAAGTTAATATGTCAGATTCATTTGGATTCCTAAATAAAGATATGAAAATCATCACAACAGTATAATTTGTCAGATATACTGATTACTGGTTCTTTGCGTCATAGATTTCACCGCAAGGATGTTCTGGACCTGGAGTGGTCTACTGATGGTTCATTTCTCATCTCAGGATCTGTTGATAATTCTTGCATCATTTGGGATGTTAACAAAGGTAAGAAAGACCACACATGATGCATATACTTGAGATGATTTATTATTTTTTATTGTTAATGGTCCTTGTTTCTGATCTTCAGGTTCTGTTCTTCAGATATTGGATGCCCATTTCCATTATGTTCAGGGTGTGGCTTGGGATCCATTGTCCAAGTATGTTGCATCTCTTAGTTCTGATAGAACTTGCCGAATTTATGCCAATAAGCCTCGAGCAAAATCCAAAGGTGTTGAGAAGATGAACTATGTTTGCCAATATGTCATCACAAAGGCAGGACAGCAATGTGTTGATGATTCTAAGGTTAGGGAATGATTAATCATCTTTATTTCTTGTGGATATTAGATGAAATGTAACAAAACATCTCACGTGTTTTGAGATGCAGTTGTCCAAAAATCATCTCTTTCACGATGAAACATTGCCATCATTTTTCCGAAGATTAGCCTGGTCACCTGATGGATCATTTTTACTTGTGCCAGCAGGTACGAACCTTAGAATGTTTTTGAATCTAATTGAATATTTATGCACACTGTCAGTTATTTCTCTCTGATTTGTTGATTGTCTGCAAAAGCTTGTTTTAATAAAATTTATATTCCTGGTTGTGTTATGCTTTTGTCATTACACTCTTTTATCTACTCCTGTTAATGTATCATATCAGACTTGATCCATTTATTTTGGCAAAAGGCTGTACTTTAACAGAAAGTCAGTTTTTTCCTTGTGAAAGAGGTTTGGTGAAAGACTCAAGTGTTTCAGCATCTTGGGACATTAATGCATGGTTTAAGAACTCATAGCTTGGAATATTAGATTGGAATTAATATAATCTGTTGTTATGATTTTAGCAGGACTAGACAGCTGGGACCAAAATTTGAAAGTATTGCTTTAACAGTGACTTCTTGTGTATTGATGACTATTTGAGCATATGTTCCTTTTTATTCTCTTTTACTGCACGTCTGTGAGTAGCTGAGTTAAGTGAAGTTCCATCTTATAGTTTTAAAATAAACTAGCTTACTTTTATTTGTGCAATTGAGATGGGAACTTAAGTCCTGCGATTTTATGCTGTATTTTTTGTTTTTGTAATCTTTGATTTATCTAATGCGCCAGAAGACAATTATAAAGTATCATATCTGGAACCTTTGACTTCATGGTTGCATTAACAGTAATATATTCATGGAAGTCTGTGTTCTCACGTTGACATCTGCAGGTTCTTACAAATTTTTGTCTACATCTGAAGTGGTGAATTCTGCTTATGTATTTTCAAGGAAGGATCTTTCAAGGCAATACACTTAAGCTGTATTTTTTTAGAACACAAATCCTATTTAATTGAGCTTCATGGTTTATTACCTATCAGCAATGAGGAATCAAGCCTGATTGCTTTTAATTGAAGTTGGTCTATATTAACTTGTTGCTCTTCAGGCCTGCACTACAGCTTCCAGGTGCTAGCAAACCTGTTGTAGCAGTTCGCTTCTGTCCTCTGGCTTTTAGTCTTTGGGGAACAAACTCAGGTACTTCTACGCTGATATGTTTTACTATTTCAGTCATATCTTAGCTTGGCGATTATTTTATAATAATATTAGGGGTCTTTGCTCACTTGTGCAGCCGGGTTCTTCAAGCTACCTTACCGCCTCATCTTTGCTGTTGCAACTTTAAATTCATTGTATATCTATGACACAGAAAGTGTTCCACCTATAGCAATCTTGGCTGGTCTCCACTATGCAGCCATAACTGACATTGCATGGTAATTTATTATTATTATTATTTTTACTTGTTATGCAATATACTCCTGACAAATATCTGCAGATTTTTGCTGTGATTATGGTTGATAACATCTTTTGCTATTCTGAATCGTTTCTTTAATTTCCCATTTGAAGGTCATCTAATGCTCGATATTTAGCTTTATCGTCTCAAGATGGTTACTGTACTTTAGTAGAATTTGAAGATAATGAACTGGGATACCCCATATCCTGGTCAGGTTGGTGGTCATCTCTTCATTTTACTCTGTTCGACTATTAATTTATTTCCAGTTTTTGTCCCCGCGCTAAAATATGCAGTTTAAATCTGCTGTAGGAAGTAAAGTCAGTCAGGATGAGAATAAGAGCCCTCTGGCTGAGAAATCTAAAGACGTGATGAATGAAACTAGTGCAAAAGATAATGTCATGGCAGCAGATACCAGACTAATGGATCCAGACAGGAATGAAGCAGCAGGCAGGAAAACAGAATCAGAAAGGAAACGAAGTATGAATGATGATTTCGTTGCAGCAGAAAGAAGACCAATGGAAGTAGAAAGCAATGAAGCTGGCAGCATGGGAACAGATACAGAAAGGAAAGAAGAGAGAACAACTGCAAGTGATGGTTTTGTCGCAGAAGAAAGTAGAAAAAAGGAAGCGAGCAGCAGAAAAACAGAAGGGAAACAGGCATCAGCTAGCTCAACGTGTATGCCTGGGCCAAATAAGCCCGCGAAGAGGCGCATTACCCCAATGGCTATTGATCCATAACAACTTTCTAATTAACCTCTGTAAATTTTTTTAGTCCAAGTTTTTTCGAGAAATTGATTTTTATCAAATTTTCTACTATGATACAGGATGTATAATATAGAGATTTAGATCAATCCAAGTTACTGCTATTGGAAATGTGAGTTATTTGTCAGCCGGGTCATTTTAAAATTAGCAAGAAATCATCCAATTGTTTTTGCGTTAACAATTCAATGCATTGCTCTGCCATAGATGTTTTTGATATATGTCTCAAGAAGAAAGCCTGCAATTATAATTCTTTTATTTTGTTTACCCATGTGAGCATGCAATGCTTGTGAAACTTTCATCTGATAAGAAGGTTATAGAAATTAACTTTCAGAGAACAGCATGTGGACAATTTCAAATTCTCTTCTTCTGAAGTTTTCAATTTTTTAGTACATTGTCAAATTTCTAAAAGCTCAAATCAAGATATGCTTCTTGTTCATTTCCAACAGGTTATGTTCAATAAATGGTTCTCTGTCATGCCAATTCGTATCAAATTCAAATTCTTTGTATACTTTGCCTGAAATTTATGTGAAAGAGTACAAAATTATCGTCCAGTAATTTTACAGTTTTTTTCGAACAAGGCAACGGTTATATATGTGTGTATATATAAATATAGCAGGGTAGTGATAAGTATGATCTCTTTGCCGGTTATGCCTGCCATTTTCATTCCTTTCAATCAGGTCTTGTTCGTCTTGTTCTCAAGACGGTGATGATTAGATTCTGAAGAGGAAGCTGATATTTCAGAATTGGATTAAGGAAGATCCTGTGAAGGTGTAGATTAAGAGCTTTTGCTTATCATATCATTTTCCTTGATTTCTTCCCGAATATGCACATCTTCTTCAACAGATAATACTACAGCTTCCTGATGGCGCGGGGCTGGTATGATTGCTTCTTGGATTTTCACATGTTCATCTATCTTTATAACTTCAGTCTTTTGCACCTTCCTCTTCTTAATAAAGCAGCATAGAGCAACTGAGAGAAATGCAAGGAAAAATAAACCTCCGAGTGACACAAAGACAATAACGATGACTGTCGAATGATGACCTGGTGTTGGTGCTGGAGGTGGAACCAATGTGGTGGTGATGGGGATGAGGTGATGGTGGTCTCACAGTAGGTGATGGGGGTGGAAACGAATGACTAGGTGGAGTTGCTGGCACTGGAAAAGGGGGAGCTTTTGGAGTAGATGCAGCATTATGAGATGGTGCTACTTTCGGGGGGATGGAGAGTTGTGGGGTAGTGCTGGTTTAGGAGGAAATGGAACTTTATCAGGTGGGACTGCGAGTGAAGGGGTTGGAGAGTTGGCGGGTGGTGCTGGTTTTGGACGAGATGGAACAGTATGAGGCGGCCCCGTTTGGAGGGGATGGAGAATTGTGGGGTGGTGCTACTTTCGGTTGAGAACGAGGAAAATGTGGTGGAGGCAGAGGAAAGTATGGAAAATATTAGTCACATAGTTCAATGGAAGCCATTCAGATAAAGACCTAGAATTTTACTGCTGATTACGACGGAATCTCACATTGAATAGAAATGGACTGTTCTTGGGGTTTATAAGAGTGGGCTTTGCACATCTTAATGGACATATTTTTTGGGAAGGAGGTAATGATCTAATCCGTGACAAGTGGTATCAGAGTCAAACCATTTCAATTCTAATGTCTCAATTAAGTACTCACGTATAATCAATGCGTCTATGAAAAGTCCATAAGTCTCGAGGTAGAGCAGGGCGAGTATGTAGTGAGCCTTACGCATAACCAATGCGTCTATGAAAAGTCCATAAGTCTCGAGGTAGAGCAAGGTAAGTATGTAGGGAGTTTCACTGTGACGAAGACGTCACAGAATTGAGTGGGGAAGAGTGTGACGGAATCCCATGTTAAATAAGAATGAACTATCCTTAGAATTTATAAGGGTGTGCAGAGCTTACCTAATAAACATGTCTTTTAGGAAGGAGGTAACGACCTAATCCATGACATGTTGCTGCGACCAACTGAGTGAATTTGGGTTGTGTTTATGCCTATTTGTAGTAGTCTCAATTGTTTTTGTTCTCTGGGAATTCTTCTAAGGTTTGAGTAACTCTTGACTCTCAGGCCAAGCTTTGGAACAGTTGTCATTGATTGCATTAAAATACACTTCTTCTATTAATCTACTGCCCTGGTTTCAAAAAATGGGTTTATTCTGAAAATAACGATGATTGAGATTTGATGTGAGTGAGTTTGTTTTCAGCAATTGACCAGTTGATGTAACCTTACATTCTTCCTTAAATGATGTCAAATTCATGCAGTCAATTTTCTATTCTACATGGGAACAGCTGAAGCTCAGTTACCTGAAGTTTCCACGATTCAACTACTTCCTTTCCCTGTACTAAGAGATCTCAGTGAATTGAGATCTGAAGGGTACTTCAGCTCCAGCGGGCAGAAGCAACTGTGCACACGGGAGGGAGGCACATGTAGATGCAAACTCAAACTAATTTGTATTCATTGGCATAAAAAACAATTAAAAAAAAAAAAAAAAGCTCATGCTCATCCATGCATCTATATAGTCTGCATCTGCAACTAAGGCTTCGTTAACAAATTGAGCTGCGGTAATTTCCAAACAAAGTCTTAAGACTTTTTTAACTTCTAATTTTCAAATAAAATTTCTTTGTTTTGTGATTTACACAGCCTCAGTAAATCAATGACAACATCAAAATCAGAAAGATTTCATTTTACAAATCCTTGAGTCTTTTAAAACCTGACAAAAATGAAAGCAATAATAATTCATTAACACTGAGGATATCCAGCACTATAATCTTTGAGGCCAAACTTTGATATTTGTTAATAAAGGCTTTCTTTGTTGATCTTCCGGGATGTACTTGAGACCCATAAATTTAAGCCCCAATTTATTTAAAATTATATAATAAAATTTTTGGATAAATAACAAAATATATTTCTACCAATAAAAATATTTGTGAATAATTCTTACGTGATTTAATATTTATTTTTATATCAAAAATTGGAATAAATATGAAATCTGAATATATAAGTTTAAATGATTTCTGAATGTTATGTTTATTTTTTGTTTATAATGTGTGAATATAAACCCGCGGAACTAAGATTTATATTGTGAGGGGTCAAAATGTAAGTGTAAAAATACATACATACATACATACATACATACATACATACTAAAAGATAAAATTCACAAAAAAAATTAGTGATTTAATATTTGAAAAACTATCAAATTCCTAAAAATAAATTATATTTTAGTAAATAAATAAAATTTATGGAGATATTTTTTAGGCTATAATTAAATAATTTTTTAAAAATTCTATTCATATTTAGCAATAAGTAAAAATAGTTAACTTAATTATATTTAGATGTAGTCACCAAATTTTTAATATTAAGTTAAAAAATAAACACTCGTTAAAATATATGAATAACTAAAACTCAATTATATTATCGTTCAATTAAAAAGAAGACACTATTTCTATTTGCATAATTAATAAAACAAAATTTTAGTTTAATAATAAAAATATATCTTTTATATAATTAAAATGTATATTTAAACACTTATTATTAAACGAAAAACTTATTTAAATATCAAATTAATTTTATTTGATCTAATTTAATTAAATTAGTGATTAAAAATTATTTAATCAAATACCGTATTTTATAAAAAATACTAGAGTGTATTTGAATGTATATATTAAACTATATTATTTTAAATACATTGGATTAAATTAGATTAAAATGAATTAGACTGCAATGAATTAAATAAAATTTATACTATATTTAATACAATACATACTTGACCGTATTATTTTAATATTAATATATTATATTATTTATTATATATATTATATTATATTTGATTAAAAAATAATTTATTATTAAATATATTATATTTTATTAATAATATAATAATAAAATAATTTATTTAAATATTATATTATTATTTTATATTTTATTATAAATTAATATAATATAATTATTTTTAATAAAATAATAATTTAATAATTATTATATGGCCTTGGGTGTAATAGGACTCCCGGTGACTGCGCGCGATCGTACACTGAGGTGCTCCCCGCCGGTTGTTGAAACGACGCAAGCCGGGCCGGGCCCTAATAGCTATCATTGAGTGAACAACACATATATGGTGCCTAAAGATATATGAAGACCCAAGGGAAGGGTGGTTTTGTTCGGGTCTCGAGAGATGGAATGAAATAGATAGCGCCCACCACTTTTGAATTTATATTATTATAAAAAAAAAAATAATCCAAAAGTCAAGTGCTTACTGTTTTTTAATAGTTTTGAATTTATGAACACTGTTGAGTTCTTTCGCTCAGTTTTCTTGGTACAAAATGGTTTAATCCCCAAACATGTCCCGAAGAGGGTTAAGTCAACTCTTAACTTGGAAAAGTTGAATAATATCAGCAATGAATGGATCAATGCAGACATGCTCATATTCAACAGCGGACAATGGTGGGTGCCAGGGAAGCTTTTTCAAATGCAAGTTCCTTGTTTCTGCATGTAAAGTTTTCTTGGCTTACGGTCACTCACGTATGAATTTACAATGTACTGTGTTTTAAGAGTTCATTACGATTTGATGGACATGGATGCAGTTCCTTTGCAATCACATGCAATACTTTCCAGCCTTGATTAACAGCATTAATTATCAGCTTAGGTTCCATAATTCAGATCTGCTCTTTGTTTGTCTTTTCAGAATCCATATTTTTAAATCAGTGTCAGACTTCTAAATAATTTTAGAGTTTCTGTATGCAGTAAAAGAACTTCCAGTATTGGACAAATCTTTGTGTTGATAGATATTTTCTTAGAACGTCTTGTATCTCCCGTCCTCTTTCAATGGATTTTTGATGTGGATTGTTCTCTTTCTTATATTATTAATAGCAATTATGATTTAGGCTCTCTTGCGCTCTCATAGTTAGATCTATGTTAATGATAAAAATGAAGCCACTTTCTTAGTTTGATGCGAGCTCCTGCTAGAAAGTAAAAGTGATATTTCTGAACTCCTGTAGAAAGCAAGTCTCTTGATTCCATGGTTGAGTTCTCTACCAGTTCTCGTTTATTTCTAAAATCATCTAGAAACAAATCACTTGAGGAATGATTACATAAAAGCAGTTTTATTAACTAGCTTCTTTCTCACCTATGATTAAAAGATACCATTTGTAATCTCTGACTCCCAGAGCAAAAAAAATATAAAAATAAAAATTAACTGTTTGTTTGTTACATGTAAGTCTATAATATGTAAAAGCATTTGTGTTCTTTGAAGGACATGCACCTTTAATGAATTTTTTTCCTAGTTACACATATTACAGTTGCGTGAGTTTCATTATATTATCTGATCTTGTGCATATTAAGGGGTCAGGCTCATCCACTCTTGCATGTTGTTGCATGATTTAACATTTCTATATTTTCAAGTATAATGTGTACTCTTACCGTTTCGGGCAGGTGCTATTTCCAGGTTGGAAATTCATTGAAGCTTGGAATGTCTATTCCAACTGCCTTCAGATTAGCACTGGGCACATGGGTTGAGAAAACAATAGACAGAAATAGAACACGTGTGTTTTTTCGAACATTTGAGCCATGTCACTGGGTGTATACTTTCAATGTTGATATCTTGAACGTGGAATCTTGAATATGTTCAGCTTGCCATTTCATATAAATGCTCCAACCTGGTCTGTTCTACAAGTGCAGAACTAAATATATTTCATTATTATCATAAAAACCTGTCTTTTAACTTGTTCACAATTCAAGTCCATGCCACCATAAAGCCAAAGTATCACTATTATTCACCCAGAAAATGTATTAGGTTGTAATCACTCTTTTTTATACGTCAAATCTCTTTGCTGACACTTCTTAGATCTTGATGCATGTAAGGAAAACCACAAGGTCTTTGAAATTTTCCCTTATTTTGTCCATTAAATCTCTTTGCTGATTGATTTTACTATCCCATCATGTTGGCATCTTCAACATTGAATATTGAAAGCGATTTTCTCTGCACCCTCCTTTGATATGGGCCATTAACATCGTTTGTTTCTGTATCAGTGATCAATCGCATAAGCCGTGCAATGTGATCCGGCGCCCCTGACAGAAGCCAAAGGGAGGGCCAACAATATATTTTCGGACACTATATTGGAGGTGACAAAGAATCTGACAATTCCTATAACAGTTCTGCATGTAACATCCAAGTCTGCTTTTCAAAGTGATGCACACGTGGGTATGTGGAGTGACAATCCATCTGTACCTGATTGTAGCCACTGGTGTCTGCCTGGAGTACCCGATTTATGGAATGAAGTTTTCTTCTCATACCTATTCAATGATCACGGACTTCCACTGCAATAATTCGCTTCAAGTGAGGTTCTTTTCCTTTTCTGGTTGTTTTACTCAGTGCAGGTTGTGCCAACATACATTTAGGAACACCAGTGGAAACTCGGCAAGAAAGTGGATCAAAACAAATGAATTAGAACCGTGTTTGCCAGAGAAAATGTAAATTTACAAGGGATAAAACACTTACGTGGCAAGTGTTTTTTTTTTTTTCATTCTTTCGGCAATTTCTTCTAGTATGTGAAAAGGGTCTAAAATTTTGTCCCAAGAATGTAACATTTTGGCGCTCTCTGTTGTGTAAGCAAAGTTTTTTGGTTATGAATATGCAGTCATTCTTAACAGGAAGCTAAATGAAAGAGAGTAGTAAGGTAGGAGGTTCATAGAGGCCTGTCTAGATTAGATTTGAGTGATGTCTTTGGTGCCCCTTTGGAAGACTGAACTAGACTGCTCAATTTTTACTATTTGCAAACATTTCTAATATACTGAGGACATCAAACCTTGGTAGATCACAATTTTTTGGCTTCTACCTCCATTTAAGATAATCATTATCACTCCTCCCATTTCCTAAGTTAAATCCTCGCTCTGCAAATGGACATTCTGAAGCATTGTACAATGGAAAAGCATCACCTAAAATCCAACTTCCATCAAATGTATCACAACTAACCATTGAATTGTTAAATTTGGATATACTATAACCATGGAATTCTTGACTTAAACTTGGGAGAACATACACATAACCGCCACTATAAGCACACGAAACCATGTGTGACACAATTAAAGTTAGCTCCTAGGCTTCCCAAACTCGAGGCTTTAGGACTTCCGATGCTAAGGGAGCTCAAGGTCCTTGAATTGAATGATGCGCTCCTATTGAATGGTGTATTTCTATTCAGTGACGAGCTTCTATTGAATGATTGACTCCTACTCATTCTCTCAATCCTTCACATATCCAAGATTCATCACAACACCGTCCAACCTATGCATCATATTAAGCATCTTATCACCACCATTCCACAAACACAACTCCAAGAGTAAAAGCATTATTACTTCTAGATCCATAACAATCCATCTTCCCAAATGAAACTTTAAACCCGATTACAGAAAAACTAATGGAGCTATCAATCATATATTATCCTATCAAGACCATTTCAGACCAACATAACACTTCGTCTTAAAGTGTCACAAGAGTTCCAAAGCACAACATCAGCAATAACCTATCAACATTTAACATAAATCTACATTCAATACAAGTACTCAAAATTCACAAGCTCATAAGTCATAACCAGTTTTTATTCACAACACATCAAAGAACTGATCAAATGACCAAATGGGCGTCCTTCAAATCTGGAAAAAAAAAAAAAACCAGATGCAAAACGAATACCTTTTAACAATACACGATAAACAATGCGAAGACAACTAGCAGCTTATTGTTTAACGCTGAGTTCAAGATAATTTACCACTGATTCATTGAGATATTTCCAGAATGATTAAAACATGGAGAGATGGATATGAAAAATCTCTTAAGAGAAGAGTTTGATGGAGATAAAATAAGGACTTTTGAAGTGGACACGATCGCAGAGAGAGGGATGCATGACAGAATATCAACAAAAAAAAAAAAAAAAAATTGCAGCCTGGAGTGCATATCAAATTGAAAATAGTTGAAGATTTGGTAAAAGTGAGCGATAGTTTTCTCATTTCATTTTTTTTAATTTTAATTTTCGATGCTCAAAGCTTCAATTTTCATTTCTCTTGCTTACTTGGAGCATTTTTAGGTTTTCTAACTTAAAATAATTATTACAATCACAATTTTCAAGTTTTTTTAACTAAAAGGATATTTCTTGATTTTTAAATAATTATTACAATCACACTTCATATTAATATAACAATACACTTTAATTTATATAATTTTAGAACATATGAGTTTTCTAACTTAAAATTATCATAATTATTATATAAAAATAAAAAACTAAATAATTCATGATATAAAATAAAATATCTTTATTTTTTTATATTCAAATTCATAAATTACAAACTAAACTATGTTTGAACTATGCATTATTGGTTTACGGATTATTCTTAATCTAAAATTTAGGGGTTATTTTCGCTATTCTTTTTTAATAAAACCGCTTCATAGCTCAATTGAAAAAAATGAAATGATCTTACTTCAATATATATAATGAAAAATATTTTATTTTTCATTTAAAAATTTAAACGCCTCTTGAAAATAATAACATATCATTTGTCATGGCATGTCTAAAGTATTTTTTGGTTTAGTTTTTAATATTTGATTTAATATTGTCATTATTTTGATATTAATTAGGGACATATTTGATATAAATAAAAAATAATATTCTTATCAATAAAAACTAAAAACTAAGAGACCATAATAGTATTATCCCTCCCATTTTCTATGTTAAGACATTAAAAATGAATATTTCCACCCAATCCAATACCACTCAAACATACTCTTGAAATTCCAAATGAAATGACATTACATTTGTCTGATTTGTAGACCAAATGAACTTAATTCCTCGTAATATACCTAATCCGATTAATAAATAAAAATAAAATCCGAAAAAACAAAATACCTAAACCACAACAAAAAAGGAGAAAAAAATTAAACTATGTGCAAATTAAACCATGGGTAAATTTGAATTAAATTTTGAGAATTTCTTCGATAACAAATATCTCTACCAATTTTTAAAATCAGACCAAAATATAGGGGAGCTAAATAATACTGGATAAATGTTATATCATGTATAAATTAATTAACATAAATTAATCAAATTGTGTTTTATTTTATATAAAATTTCAAGCACTGCTATACTAATTGTCTTACAAATTCATTTATATAAATTGCGTAATAATATTATATTACTATCATATATGTCATATAATTAATTTGCATCAATTTGTTATGAAAAAAAATTGTATAGAATTTATTATTGCAATTTAAAGAATTGTAATGATAGAAAATATTAAAAAATTAAATACAAAAGAATAAAAGAACAAAAGATATAAATATTAAAAAAATACTTTTTTTCTTCTTATTATAGTCTTTATTTTAAATCTCTCTCTCTCTCTTTTTTTTTTTTTTTTATAAGTTTAAAAGAACACTTGAAATGACTTTGAATTAATTTGCTAGGAAGCACTTGAGACTACTTTTTGGAAAAGTACTTAGATGATTATTTGTTCAAAAAGAATTACTTGAACAGAATTTAAAAAATATTTATATTTTTTTTAAAAAAGCTTTGAGACTCTTTAAATATGAGATATTTTTTTCAATAAGACTTAAGATAAAGTATTTCATCTAAAATTTTGATTTTATATTTAATATATTTATAAATAATAATGACAATTCAGATAATTATGTTATATTTGTGTTATATTAAAAAAGACTAATTTAAATTTAATCAGTTTAATAATTATGTTAAAAAGTAAAAATCTCGTACAGTACCATTATTAAATAGTTAAATAAATTATAATCATATTATTCATTTAATATTTTATTTATATTTTATGTATTTTCATAATATTTATAATAACATTTTCTTAATTGATTTACAATAATATTTTCTTAAATAATAATCAATTTTATTGTAAATATAATTAAATATATTTTAAAATTGGATAAATATAGCCAAGAATTTATGAAAATGAAAAAACTATAAAAAAATTTATTAAATCATAAATTAAATAGCACAATATGATTATTCAAATAGTTTATCATGTAAAAAAAAGGTTCACTTGTTGAAAATTCTAAACCTATATCTTACACTATGATTAATCGTATTATATTATATTATTTTTTTAATAATCGTGTCATTTTAAATTAATTTAAACTTGTAATTTTTATATCGTGTTCGTGTCATATTAATGAATTGTGTCAAAAATTGCAACCCCTATTATGACTTATAAATTCATACTAAATCTTAACCCTTTAAAATAAATGAAACAAAAAGATCTTTTTTCTTATGAACTAAAAATTATTTTTAAAACTCTTTTAGTAATATTTTAAATTTTTTTCAAAATAATGAGTTGTTTTTTTTTTTCAATTTTAGCTGTCAAGAATATCATAAATAAATGTCTCCATTTTGCCCATGTTAGCGTTATTTTTTTAAAATTTGAGTGTAATTGAGATCCATGTTTTAAAACATAGTAACAAATAAAATGTGAGATGCTTAACAAATGTTATTATAATAACCCAAGTTTTTAATCTCTTATAAACAATAAAATTCAAGACACGTAGCTATTTTTTTTTCTTTTCTATTAATGAAAACTCTTCATATGTACTATATGGCCTTTAGAAGTTAATGCTCAGTATAAATGTGAAGAAATTTAATTTATGTTTTTGGTTATTATAAACAAATAATTAAATTTCTTCATATTCTTAATTTGGCCAAATTTAAGCTATAAATTACAAAAAAAAAATCAATCAAAGTAATTAGGACTAATAATTGATACAAATAATCTAAGATGTCTAATTATCTTTCAAAATTATAAATTTATCAATTAAGTTTTTTTAAAAAATAAAGTACTATTTTTATTTTAAGTATTATTGTACGTGATAACCGTATATCGTATTAACACTGTCAATTTGAGTTTTATTATTTTGTGAAAACAAAAATGAAAACAAGAAAATATTGAATACATCATTTTTTACTTTCGGTCTCTTGCATTTTTCAGTTTAGACTATGGTATCCAAGAATACCATTATTCCTTTTTTTTTAAAGTTTTTTAAAGGATGTTTTAAATTTTTTTTATGCATATATTAAATGCTATTTATTTTATATTTCAAAATTTTTTATTGTATTTTAAATTTTCTATTGCATGATTTAAGTATTTTTGGTATTTATCTTATATATTTTAATTTCTTTTTGTTTTGAGTTTTATAAAAGATGTTTTCAATCTTATACACATAAAACAAAAAGGGAGCAACCATACTCAAAGGTACCACAACCAAGTCCCACATTTTTCTCTTTAAATATCCTATAAAAAATAATTTATGTTCAAAATATATACTACTCGTTACTGAATATACTTTTAAACAAAGAAAAATTTTAGATGAAACAGTTTTATTAAATTAGTATAATTAATAATGTGAGATTATTCAATCACCATTTAATTAGTGCAGCGAAAAAATTTATGAGACCATTCTATTTAATTTATTCATTATTAATGAATAAATTTTTCTTACTTTATTAATTAAATAATCCCACTATATCAGTCATACTAATATAATAAAATTGTTTTACATAAATTTTTTTAAATTAAAATATAAATAATATTTTTATTACCAAAAACAAATCTAAAACTCAATATAAAACTAATCCTTAAATTCTACAACCAATTAAATTCTCAATAACCTTTAAATTAATTATTTATTCCTAGATTTTGTAAGACCTAGCTAGCTATATGCTAATTGTGATACACATAAATTGAAGTACTCGGTAATAGTAATTGTTAAACATGGTTTACTTTGTCCTAGACTACAAAATGGCTTTAAATTTTGAGTCACAAAATCACCTGTAAAAGCATAAGCCTAGCTAGATACTCCATTCCCTTGAGTGATGACTTAGAGATCATAGCATGCGATCGTTTTCAAGTTTCAATTCATTTTAGTTTTGAAAAAAATTAAAAAGCATTTATGAATTAATTTATAACTCAAGCCCCGTACCGTGAAGAAATAAAGACAACATTAGTTATTTTTCAAACAATATTGATAGAAGCGGGCTCTTGTAAAATTAGTTCACCACAATATATATTATAAAATTCTTAATTTGGCATACTTGTGTACTCATAAATGGGTAAGATCTTCTTTTAATCTTTTGTATCTTTAATTCTTTTATAACATTGACTTTTAAAGATTTAATGGCAATAAAATATAACGAAGAAGTTAAATTTTATTCAGACTAATTTTTTTTAATCTTTCTAATCTTTTAACGTAAAAATTAATTAAAAATACAAAAATAATTTGGAGAAAATTTTAATCCCTCGTAAATGTAAAACTGTAGTTTTATGTATATAAATTCTCTTGTAAATATATAAATTAATTTTATAATATTATATTATTATCGTGTATTTATATTTTTCATGAATATATAAATGAAGTATATGTGACATACAATATTAATATATTATATAATATTTAAATAATATAATTTTAATTAAATATAAATAGTAATTTTGTATTACTTATTCATTCAAATAGTATCATTATTACATCGATAGTAAGAGCAAATGCTAATATTAAAGAACATATTATAATATAAAAATATTCTATAATAATAAAGAACGTGTTATATATACAAATGTGTTATTAACAAATTATAATTAATGACATAATATACTTATTAATTAATCTATAAAATCATAATACTTTGAAATTTTACAAATATTTTGACCATTATTTAAAATTTTAAACATTTAAAATATATTGACCCACAACACTTGTCATATTAATGTTGTATCCATTGATGGTGTGGTACCAATCATCATGTACCATACTTCCTTTGTTGTTACTAGGCAAAGACTATTGTCTTTCACAAATTACTTATGTTTTGCATGGAGTCACCACTGCCACAATATATAGTTACATGTAACTAGCTTTTCAAGTATATAACTAATCTCTGTATAATTTCTATAATATAATTAAATTATATGCTGACAAATTATATGTTTATTATTGTGGTGGTGTGTTAGTTTGTATTTCATAAGTCAGTGAGAGTGGTTGTTAAATATAAAGTAACAAATTAATCTTGATCATCATAGTCAATAACCCACTATTTAATCTTGATTAACACTCAGAAATCATAAATGATAAAGAATATATATTATTATGTAATATGTTGTTCATAAACAAAGGAATCTCCTAGATCTGCTTGAATTTATGAAGGATATATATGAATATCAAGCGAAGCAAAACAAAAAAAGAGTTTATTGATCGATTCGTTGATTTCCAAAATTCCATTAAAACTTCATACTTTCTCAAAAAGAAAAACAACAAAAAGGCGGATCGAAGAAGAGCCAGCTTTTCAATTTTGTCTTTTGAAATCAAACAAAACAAACCCTTGCTAGGGTTTCGTTATAATTTTGATCTTTCAACCTTTCTGAATTCTTGATCAAGCTAAATACTCGTCCACAAACAAGTAAATCGAATACCCACATGGATTCATGCATTATATTTATACATACATACATAGAAAATGTCTACATCCCACGCATACATACACGTATAATAATAATAATAATAATAATAATAATAATAATAATAATAATAATGAGAACAACAACAAAAATGTAAGAGAGAAAGAATAATCATATATACAAAAGATGTGAAACGTCACCGTTTTATTACTGGAAAGAGAGTGGTCGACCAAGCCACATCTGTTGTGATTATTCCAAACTTCCGCCCTTCTTTAGTCAACAATATCCTAACCACCTTTTTCCCTTCTTCACATGAACTCTCCCTAAAATATAATACAGAACACAAGATCATCAGCTTACTATTTATACATATAATATACATAAACACGCAAGCACATTTAAATTAAACTAATCTCATCATTAATTAAAAGTTTAAAACACGTTATTAGTCACTAATCACCTCATGATTGAAGCAAATCGAATTATTTATTCCATCACTGTTGAACACAAATCTTTGTCCCGGATCGAGTACTGAAGTTGATGGAGTTGAATTGCCAATACTTAATTTGTTGTTATTGTTTGGCGCAATTTGATGCTCCCAATGATCTCCGACACATTGATTTGATTGTAGTAAACGAATTTGCTTTTTCAAGAACTTGGCATAGCGAATAGCTTCATCTAGCATTGAAGCAGTGTCCATTTTTGTACCTCCGGGGACAAGTCTTTGAAGAATTCTGATTTTTTCACTGATTCTTTCACGCCGATGACGCGCTGCCACGCTCTGAGGGTCATCACTGATTCGTATGTTTCGTCTCTTCGGCTTGCGGATCGTGGTTGGATCTATCTCAACTGGCTGCATAGCTGCAATTCTGTACATCATCTCTTTCATGGCTCCTAGCTGCTCTTCTGGCTCTTCATCCTCTTCTTCTACAGCATTACTGTAGTTTTTTTTTGCTGTTATTTGGTCTGCAAACAAAGCGGAGGAAGAAGTAGGAATTTGGGAAGAAGAAGAAGCAAGAGGAGGAGGAGGAGGAATTTGGTGTGTTTGAAGGGGGAAGTAGTAGGTAGGCCAAACTGACGAGTTGAAAACAGATGGGTCATGTAAACTTTGATCTTCCATCGCCATTTGAATATCCCAGGAATGATTTGTGAGCTTATTTTGGTTGATATCCATGGTGCCAAGTGATTAAAATATGGTGCGATTCTTCAGAATTCAACGAACTAAAACTAAAACTAAAACTAAAACATAGAGAGGAGGAGAGCAATTTCTACATATATATTTCTAATTTGTTTTTGGACTAGTTTTGGAATGAAAATATGAATTACAACAAACTTTGAAGCACGAAATTATTCTATGAAGCAGAAATAAAGATGAAGATTAAAGGGTTTAGACTGATGAATGTGAGGAATGCTCGCCAAATCCTCAGGCTTTTTTTTTTTTCCCTAGTTTAAAGAAGGGTTATAAGAGAGAAAAGAGAGAATGATTTGGTGCAGATTTTCTATTTATTTATTATGTTGAAGAAGGATATGATGCAATAACATGAACAAAAAATATTAAAATTAAGAAAAATAATAAAATGGCAAGAGTTTGAGTGGACCCATAAGATCAAAAGAATCAAGCATTGAGATTTTTTCTTTCTGATTTTCTTGCAAAGTTGTACTCCACATCTAGGTCAGATATTGTTAGACGGACCTATATATATATATATATATATATATGTATGTATGTATGTATATGGTGAAGGTTATCAGATTAAGCAGCTTTCTGCCAGCTAGGGTTATGTGAATCAAGCACTGAAATTCTAGGAGAGAGAGAGAGAGAGGATAGCTTTTTTTTTTTTTAAAAAGTTACGATAATGATTATCATTACATAAATATATATATTGTTATTATTTTTATTTTATTTTTAAATTTTATAAAAAAATATATAATAAAATTAATAATTATAAAAAAATATATTATTAAAGAATAAACTTAACTTTAAAATCTTAATTGTATTTTTTTATTGATTAATTTGATGAAAGTTCTTTTTTTGTTTCTAATTAAGTTTCGTATCATTTTCTTCAATTTTTCACTATTTATTTTTTTTTGAAATGGTGAAATTTTCCATTTTAAAAAATTTAAAATAATTTACTTTTAAATATTTGAAGTTTACCAAAATTTACATTGTGATATTTAAAAATTTGAATAGTTCTTTCTTCGCATTTATTTCTCCCTTTCTCTATTAATGAAATATCTCTATAATACGTTTTCTATTTTTAGAAATTATATAAAAAAAATATTAATATTTATAATTATAATAACTAAATGTTATTGTTGAACATATTTAGCTCGGTTATAATAATTATTGTTATTATTTTTTTATTATTAATATTATTACTATTATGATTACTATTACTATTATTATTGTTATTCACAGCCATTTTCTTTTTTTACACATTAATTAATTGTACTTTTTATTTAAATATTGAATAAATATAAATCAAATTTTGTTTCAACTCAAAAATTTTCAATTAATTTTATCAATTAAATTAATAAACACCCACATATATATTTTTTTTTCTCTTCTTATTTTTCAAATTCTGTCAAAATTTAAGACCAAAAAATCCCTCCACCATCACCATGTAAAATTAAAAGAATAACTCCCATGCAATCATAAGAAACGGAAGTACTTTGCAACACTGCTTTGGTTTATTATGACTAAATTTTGTTGCTTCAGGAAACTCTATAATTTTTTCTGCACTTCTGCAAACTGTACATGTTTCTCTGATCCACTCCACACAATGAATCATGAAAAAACTTGAACCAATCAGTAGAAAGAAGAGGATTGATCAAAAAATAAAATAAAACTGCATCATCATCATCATCATCATCATCCAATTTGGATCAGACGATGTTACAAGTTTCCTAGGCCATCCTTCGTTTTAAACTGGTAAACTTTTATTTTATGGCAGGGAGAGTACGTGTAGTAGAGTATTATTAGGTAAGTATCGTTGATGTAATAAAATTATTTAATTAATAAAATAAAAAATATATTTATTAATAATAAATAAAAAAATTAATAAATTATTATATTATTTCATTAATATCATAAAAAAAATTTATAAAATTTTTTATTAATTTTTTAATAATCATTAATTAATATATTATTCTCATTTTATTTATCACGTGATTTGCTAAGTTAACAACTCTTCTTAATAAAATCCTTGTATTTAAGACACTCTCTGTGCAGTATTATTGTTTTCACTTGGTTCATGCACCAAAGCAATCATTCTAGGGTTTCATTTGGCTATGTTTCCAAAACTTATATGACGCAATATACACAGTATAGTTTTGCACGCATAAGTTATACTTTGAAAAATCTAGAAAACAAAATAAATAAAAATACTCATTAATTTATTTATTTTAATATATATATATATATATATATATATCTTTTTAAGAACACTGAGTCATTGAAAATATATATTTTTTTAAGCATGCGAGTATTAATTTAGTGTAATAATAATACGATTTTTGCATAATTTAACATTCAATATAATAAATTTAACGCGAATTTACTTAAATTTGTATGTCAAGCATTTGCACTTAAAAGTTTATTCTTAATAATTGATGTGTTTAGTGCATTAGAGATTCTCTCTTATAATATTACTACAGTAATTAATTGCACATAAGTTGTTATATATATATATATATATATAAATAGATTATTAAATGAGTCACATATGAAAATCTTAAATCTTAACACATAAAAGAAAACAATGAAAATGTCTAGCACGTTTGGTTTATAAATTTTTATTTTGAATTATTATTTTTGTAAGTGGGAGGGAGACAAAGTGCTAGGAAAGTCATAAATAAGGAGTATGGCAAATCGGCAATTGTATTTACAGTAATTACCGTACCACTCTTTAATGTGATGAAACCCAAGCAAAATTTTTATAATTCTATTAAATATAAATTTATGAATTCTATTATATAATATACATATTTTATTTCGTGTACCAAATTGTATAC
This sequence comes from Swietenia macrophylla, assembly GCA_032401905.1. Lineage (NCBI taxonomy): Eukaryota > Viridiplantae > Streptophyta > Magnoliopsida > Sapindales > Meliaceae > Swietenia > Swietenia macrophylla. Next base: position 1,620,626 of record CP135560.1, on the reverse strand, counting down.
TCTTACTTTGTGATAAATTATACTTTTATTTAAAATTAAGGGTATGAATAATTTATTATTTTAATTGATTTATTATTTTTTATATTAAAAAAAATTCTAATGCAATTAGATTTACAATATAGTCAAACGTACAATATAATTCTCTTATTTTTTGTTTATAATTTTTAAATTTTTTCTTAACACATTGTGCGTGCGCGTGTGTTTAATTTTTATGATATATATATATATATATATATATATATATATTTACTTTATATTTATGCAACGAAGCGCAGTCACATACAAAAAATAGAACATTTAAATTCTTAATTTGTATTTATTTACTATTGAATAATCTTTAAAATGGTACTCTATTAAAAAGTTTTTTTTTTCAAAATGATTATTAAACCTAGATAATGAATGGGGGAAAAAAAAGATAAAGTAACCCTAGATAATAAATGGTGTAATGTGCACAAAATTTATCAGACGACAGAGTTTCTTCATCAAAATAGTTAGTAAACAAGGAAAAACATGTTGCCGACCCGAGAAGGATTTGAATCCATTAATTTCAATTGATTCCATCACCACAGAAAAATAAAAATAAAGAGAACAAAAATAAAAATAGGGTTATGAAATTCAAGCAATGCATGATGCTATGGCTGCTGATCTTCATAAGAGTGAAGGAAAATTGCACTGACAATTGCATCGTGCAAAAGGAGAAGAAAGGAAAAAAAAAATTAATTTCAACTTTCCAAATTTAGAAAAAGAGAGCAAAAAAGTTAAAATGATACTTGTTGTGCACTTAAATGGGTACCATATAGCCCACAAAATTATATATACATATAGGGTACCATGCACATTTAAATTTCCTCAAGCTTTGGGAAGATGCACTAACCTATAGATTGCCAATCATGCATATTTACTTTCATTTTTTTATTATTATTTTTTATATTGTATTTTAAAATTGATCAAAAATATATGTGTATCGATGTTAAATTGTTCGAAAATTCACATTCAATGTATAAACGATCATTACATTATAATTCTTTTCGCACTTGTTATGTTATAATTAGATATTTAATAAAAATTTCGTATGTACTAATTCCAATTCTTGCTAATATTGCATTAAAGTTAGAAAATTATCATATGCTTAAACGTATATTAATATTGTATTGTTTTAAAATTTAAACAATTTTACTCCCACTAATATATGAAGATATAATTTAGAAATTTGCCTCCAAACCTCACACGACAAAGCCTTTGAAAAAAAGAAAAAAGATGTTAATATATAGCATCCATGGCATGGGAAATACAAACATATGTATGTAAAGTAACATCAAGCTAATTAAAAGTCTTCAATAATTTTTTTTTTGAAAAAAGAAGAAGACAAGAATGGAATAAATGAATGCAGCGAAAGCTATAAATTTGTATTGTAATCAACGTGCGTGCATTAACATCAAGGAGAAAGACGGCGACGTTTTAAGCAGGCGATCACTAGCCCATTCCTCTCGCGAATCCAATTGCATGTAAACGTTATTACAAGAGAGGGGTTTGGAACATGATTAAATGATGCAAGTATCGGAAATATTAGAAATTGTAGGTGGGAGGGATGGACGGACGGACGGACGGACGGCTGGATGGACGGATGGCCGTAATAAAACTACTGTTTTTTTTTTTTTTTTTTGGTGTTGAATTTTGTACACTTCTACCCAATAATACTATAGTCGGACCACCCATGGACACAAAAATTAAAAATAAATAAATGTTTAATTAGCAAATGAAATGAATGGTACGTGAAAGTTGTGAATTGAAAGTGGTAATACTTACCAAATCAAGTAAAAGGATGGTAGAATTTTGAAAGTTGCATATGCTTTCTTTTTCCCCGATTGGCAAACGTGACATCGAAAAATAAAGGAAGAAATTATGGAATATCATAGTCAACAGCCTGAAGTCACCTACATGCTTCCTTTTCTTCTATTTTGTCAACATAGATACACGAATATGCTAATATTGGTGCCTCTATAATTGTCATTATAATAACTTGTAGCTATGGAATTTGGTGCCAATGCAGTGTCTTATGCTCCTTTTGCCTTTTAAATTTCAAAAGTAGGACTGAAATTGAGTAAAGTTGATACCATTCCCATCTGTTAGTGGCATGAAAATGATTAAAATATGATTGAATAGTGAACTAATAAGTTACAAGACACCATAAATTTGAGTGATGCAAAATCCTTACTAATTTTCTTGTGCCATTTTAAGAAAATCTCATTAGTTGAACCAATGAGTGCCTGTGAATTTGATTAAAAATTAGCCTGCTACCCACCATGAACCTTACTTTCCGAACCAGACTGACTGGGCTTAATCATTCATTTCACACTTCTAGCCCAGAGGATTCGATGGTAAGAATGTAAGATGATATTTTCTTGTACCGGAAAGGAAAATTTACAGTAATCGATTTACATAATAGTTTATGAAATAAGGCAAACTAATTCACATTTTACCAAATATCAATAGTGGTCCAAATGAGATCCCCACAGCCATGCAATTTCTTGTACCATACTCGTAGCAACATAGGATTGTTGAAGTCGTGCAAATCCGAACTCCGAGAACTCATGATGCATGGCAAATGTGGATACAAATTTACAGGCCAGAAACAATAGATCTAGCTACACTTCTACTGAAAGGCATTATCGCTATATCTCCAAGAATGCATGGACAAAGGATAAAAGAAAATCAATCGACAGCAGCACCAAGAGCATCACCAGGAGGAAACACAAATTCTCCTTCCTCTTAAAAGGAAACTATGTAGTTACAGGCAGCAGTTGAGTGATGAAACAAAGTACATGATTTAGTGATCCTAAGAGCCTGCAATATGACCAAATGGCAAAAACCTGTCCTATAACAAGATTAGGTCCCTAATCATTGTCACAAAAGACAATGTTGGGAGCCAAGTGAAAGAAGAAAACATAGCCGCTTCTACATCTGGAGTAAAAATTGTAAGATGGTAAAATAACAAAAGCAAATGATGCAAATGTTACATAGGTAAGATCCTGAATCCCAAATGTAAGAAGTTCTAAAATGAGAATGACCAGACCAAGAAAACAATAAGCCCCATAATCTTAAGTGTCAAGATCAAATAGGAAACTACGTAGAACTGTCTATCTACATGTTATGAGTTAAAAGTAGACAAAACCTGTTTTAAAAATATAAAATACATAAAAAGTGGAAAACAGATAACATTTCCAGAAGCTGAAGAAACGTAAATACTCAATACACCGTGACAGCTTGTATCGAGAGACAGGAAAAAACATGAAACAAAGCATCCATAAAAAAAAAAAAAAAAAAATTCTCGCTCCATTTATCCCTTCCGGAATTTTTCCACATAGGCCTGCAATAAGGAATGAAATTATGAAAACAGTGAGCATAATTTACTTGCAATGAAAATGCCAGCACATTATGCAAATATTTTGGTTAGAAAATAATGATTCCCTGATTTTCAAAAAACGATATTGTTAAAAATTGCTATACCGTTTTAAGTCCGATAATTGGGACTGTTTTGGTAAATAATTTAAGGTAAAGGTTTGGTTTAAACCAGAGCCTCAAAGTTTGTAATGACGAAAACAAGTCAAGAAAAAGGGAAAAAGCACTTGTTTCAGGATGCCCATGTGCCTCAAAATTAATCAAAGTACAACTGAACTCACCTGGACAAGTTTGCTAAGCTTTGATTTTGAAAATGACAAATACTGATCAATCTTCTCCTGTGTTTGAGGAATATTGCCAGCCCCCTGCATAGTTCCTATGACTTTATCCACTACTTTCTTCACTACGTTTTTGTAAGCATCTTTGTTAATTTGACCTTCTTTCCACGCGGGTTTCAGAAGCTCCTTAACAAACTCTGCAAGCGCAAATTTAAAAGAACGAAGACCCTTAGTATCCTTGCTTTTCTCAGCCTTTTCCTCCTTGTCATCATGGTCATCTTCATCTGTTTTCTGCACCTTACCATTTTTTTCTGGAATCTTATCCTCAACTTGGGCCTTTTTATCTTCCTCAGCTTCCACTCCACTGCAAATCTCACTAACCTTAAGATTTGCATCTGATTCCAGTTTTCGTAGCCGGCTATTGTCAATAGTTTTTCCTGAACCACCATTTGGTTTGCCATCAGCATTGCTTTTCTGTCCAGCAGGATTTGTCAAAGATCCGGGGATGTTGACAACATCACTCTTCTTGGACTCAATGCTATCACACAAAGGATCATACTGCTTCTGGGATCTAATGGCTTCATTCGGTTCATTGGTCACTGTAGACTTGGGTGCAATAAGTCCTTCAGAGTTGGCAGACGAAGGCACCTGCATCACATTATGCGTATTAAGAGCAGCATAAAGTTGTGGAAGCTGCTGCCCATTTCCAAGAAACTGTACCAGAGAGGCTGAAAGATTGGTCAGTTGGGTGATCTGTTCACTGCTTACCATGTTTTGAGCTGGCAGAACTCCGGAACTAAATTGTGATGTACTCCCGTCCCCAATGCCTGGTTTGTTGCTCGATTTTTCCACCTGAAAAACTGTGTGATTTTGGAGATTGTTTATATTTCCTCCTCTGGAAGGTTCAGAAGCAATTGCACTTTGTCCAATGGGATTGAAGCTTGGGAAAGGTATAGCACTTGAACTCTGGACATTCTGGTCAAGGCTTTGTCTTGGTAAAATGTTGGAAGAAAAATTTAGATCAATTGGTGAAATAGCAGTTTTCCCAATAGCACTCTTATCACCACAAGGCAATGCAACAGCACCACTGTCCCTCTGATTACTGTCCAGCTTTAAGTACGACTTATCTGTTATCATAGGTTGCATAGTTGTAACTGGATCATGCAAAACAACTGAAGCTTCTTGAGTTATTCCTTGTTCACGAAGCAGAAAAGTATCACTGATAGGTAAAAGGGGCAAACTCCGAGGAATATGAACATGATCTTCGTCCATTGCACAGTTGGAAGATTGCACAGTATAATTCCAATCAGGAGACATCTCCATGTCACCAAGCCAATTATCCGTACCTCCTGGCTCAGAAGCACCCATACTCCCACCAGCATTTTTTATCTTACACTGGAGAGTTTCCATCTTGGTGCTCTCGCCTTCATGACGAACCACTGTCTGATTAGCATGGACTGCATTCTCATCCAAACTATGGGGCAATCTATCATCTCTAGACCAAGCACTGAATGTTGGGCCAGGGACTCCCATTCTGTCTTTTTGATTCTCACTCAACTTTACAGCATCTGCAAATGTATCTGTACCCCTCCATGTTGGACCATCCCACAATTTCTCCACACTCTCTGAATTGTGATTCTGCACCAACCTATCATCCAGCAAATTCCTGTTGGCACCCATCCTTTCATTTTTTTCCTCATTCAACCTTGCAGAATCTGAAAAAGTATTTGCATCATCCCATTTTGAACCATTCCACAATTTATCCATGTCGTCTGAATTGTGGCTCCGCACCATGCTGTCATCCTGGGACCTTCTGTTGGGGCTTGCAAGAGCCTCACCACTATGAGAAAACCTGCAATATTTCCCATTGCGACAATTTCCAGCAGCAAAAAATTTGCAGGGAATATTACTGTTCTTACGGGATTCATGATCACCTCTTTTCTCCAAAGACCCTTCTCTATTTCTTCCACTCCTCATAGGATACTCTCTAGATTCATGAGTAGTAGAATATTTTGTAGCTCCAGCTTCCCTATGTCTACTTTCCCGGCTGTCCTCATGACTATGACTACTATGATGTGAAAAATGACAATGACTGCCTCTCCTGCATCTCCCAGCAGCAAAATCTTTACATATTGGAGCTGATACACCTGGTCTTCCCCTGTTTCTGCCATAAACATCTGATTCTCGCCTGAATCCACGAACTGGACTTCTACTCCGATTCCAACTGTGGCTGCGGCTGTGGCTGCGGCTCCTGCTCCTGCTCCTACTTCTGCTCCGACTTCTACACATATCATTCAAGGACAGGAAAAAAAAATAAAAGAATTGATTTGTTTCAAGTCATCGCAAGGAGCAACAAGCATACACTAGTTCTCATACTGATTTTCACATAACAAATTATTCATAATAAAACTCATGTAATGTAATGTAGTCAAGAACCAAATATGTACAGAATTACAACAAACCAGAAGATATCATGGATAAGCTAACAGAACTTAATGAAAAGAAAGGAAAAAAAAAAAAAGATTAACTAATAATGAATATCAAGGGAAAAGCACAGAACGGATGCAAATCTTGTGATTTTGTCTTCATTAATATGTGGTACAGCAGTTAATGATCACCTATTATAAAATATACATCATGACACCAGATTAGAAACACAATAAAAATCAAGTTAAGAATGTGGATATTGAGGAAAGACGGTTAATGTTGTCGTGAAGGATGCTGCTAATAAATAAAACCTGTGATGTCTGCTCCAGTCATTCTTGGGGGAGCGGCGACGAATTTGTTGTCTCCAATCATCAACGCCAGGAGACATTCTCATGTTGTAACTCCCTTCTCTATCCCATGTAGCTGTGGCTTTGAAATTTTCTGGATAATCATCAATGCTATTGTCCCTATGTGAACCTCTGTTTCCAAGCAAAGGTTCCCTACATGAAGATTGCAAATCATGCTTAGAGCTCAGGATATCATCAGCTTCCCTACCAGACCACTTGTGAACATTATTGTAGCCAGCAACCTTGGGAGAAAACCTTCCAGGACGTGATTCTTTCTCATGATGAGATATACCCACTTTCCCGAGCCAAGAACTGTCTCGCACCTTTTCGTGTGAAAGTTGGGAATCTTCTTTCAAATCCCATTTAGAATTGCGTTTTCTTCTACCTCCACTCATTTCTTAAAAGGAAGTGTAGTTTTACTTAATCAAAAGCAGAATAATCTGGAGGAAGTTAAAGAGCAACATATCAATAAAGCTAAATGATAAAAACCAACATTCACTTCTTTACATTCTTTCTCTTAATTCTGCAGACCTTTTAGCAGAGTGAAACTTTCAGATAAGATTTTAATACCAAAACACTTTCCAAGATAAAGTCATAGCTCATACAATTTTAGACTTAGTAGGAAATGTTATTTCAGATTCCTGGTCTCCTTATATGTTTTACACTTCAATTCTATTCAAATAAGGTTTTCCTTCTAAAAACATTTAGAGAAATTCCATTTGGGCATCTAACATTTACCATCTTTGCTCTTTCTGCCTTTCATCAGCATTCACTTTGCATTTAATTTTATACAAAAAAGAAAAAAAAACCCATGTGAAAATTTACTCAAACCAAGAAAACAGAGAAGGGATGAGTAGAAGGCATTCAATTTCGTGCTTTTTTGAATGAGGGCAATCATTGGCAACTGGAATGAGAAAATATATATATAACACAGAAAAAGACAAAACATACTAACAAGCAAAAGATTATATCTGCTAAGCCAAGCATTTTTGGACAAGAAACACCACAAATGTTTATCAATAATCAAGAGGGATGTACAAGAAGTAAAAATGTGATCCATAATCCATGTAAAACAGGAGTCACCTGGAGATATACATGTGCGCTAAACAGCTCCAAAAAAAATCAAAACAAGGAGCCTCTTGGGTACAATCCAGTACAGATAAAAAAATATCTCAAAATTTATAGTCGTGCCATAACGCAAGGATCTCCAATATAACCCTTCAAATAAAGGTGAAAAAAAAAACTCCTTAAAATATAATCAGCTCAGTAATATTGCTGAAAGTAGCAGTTGACAAGTCAAATACCACAAATAATGACTCAATCCAAAAAGAACCATATTGGATCTCTAAAAGTTAGAAACTGAAAAAGAAAAAGAAAATTTGCATATTGCAATGACAACAGAACTCATAGGTCAATAGCCTATGCATAGTATTTTCAATGGAAAAATACACCATGATACATGAATCCAATCTTCATCAAACATCAGTTTTCCTATGTATAAAATGACTTTTCCTCAATTGTACTTCCCCAGTAACCAAGGAGAATATTCAGATATTTCAGCTCAAAACCAGCACATATGTGATAGATTTACATCCACACCACACATCTCATTAAGAACTTTCGTACATCCAATGAGGGTTGCATGCCCACTCTTTTTAATTCTTCTAACATGCTCTATCGTTTCACTTATGTCAGTACTATCTTGATGTTCATTGCAACTGTATGCACAGAACTAGATTATAATCAATAGTCAATCCTAAGAACCAAACACAGCCTGTAGATTCATATTCACCGGCAAAACATGCTCTGACTTCTGCCTCATTCTTCACTTTACTATGACAGATCTATATTAAGAATCAACATTTCAGAAAATGATACACTGTTGGTTGATGGATTCTTTCGTCTTGAACTATGGTGCAGATCTTAAATTGCTATTCAAAACCTTGTGGCTTGTCTCCTCACTCTAAATGGCTAATCACTTTACTTTGTGCTTATATTCAATAAGCTCTGGTAGAATGATAGGATGCCATTGCAAAAGTAATTGCATCAGTCACTTTTAATACACTTGGTAATCCCTCCATGCAATAACCTTGTTAAAATACTGCAGAAAAATTATATTTTGCATTAGCACCCCTGATAAATATACTCTTATTCAGACACATAGAGCTACAACACATACACAGCTACCTAGTCTAAAATACCCCAGTCCCTGGTCTCTAAGCTATTCACTTGCATGGCTCAACCAAAGAGATGTTGCAAACATATCCACTACACACTAGTAAGGAGGATGCAGCTCAACTGAATATCTAACATGTGTCACTATACCATACAAAAAAGCAAAAGCAACTATATGTGCATCGTGTTAAAAAAAAAAAAACCAAAACCAAATTTGATTCATACATATATTATACTTATTCACATTTAAAAAAAATTGAATTGACAGGCATTAATCTGTAAAAACAGCGATCAAGCCATGATGCATTAGTCTCAAGCTACTAAACTACACCAAAACAATACACCTCATTGCAAATTTAATCCCCAAAAAAAAAAATCTTATGATTAATTTTAACAATATTTATTTCCGTACAAAAATCTCTAAATTTGCATAAAAATAGCAACTTTTAGCCTACATCACTTTCAATTCAATCACTAATAACACAAAATACGTCGTTCCCAATTAAAATTTCTTTTTTTTTTTTAACCAAGCCACACAAAAATCCACCAAATTTGTAAAATTACTGTATCCACTAAGGAGAGTAAATAAGATCAAAGAGAAACGTATACTCTAACCCTAAAATAGAAAAAAAAAAGTCGTAATTTCGCGTTTGAAAACTTCATTCAAGTAGTTTGAATTCACGTAAAGAAAAGTGAAGTGGAGAAAGAAAAACCCCTAATAAGAAGTAAAATGAATAATAAAGTGAATTGCTGTACAAGATCGAAGAGAGAAGACTTACGCGAAATCAGTTCAGAGAGAGAAGCGCGTGGTATAAGAAAGTGTGAAGATGGAAGAAGCTGATGAAGAAAACTTTCGCATTGTTTTAGGGTTCATTGAACAAGACAGAGCGAACGAACAAAAGAGAAAGAGAGGACTTTGGTACGGGCTCTCTTGCATTTATTTTTTGGTCTGATTAATTAAAAAAACTCTAATATCTTCACTAGATTCTGCTTCTTCTCCGTGGGTCCCACTTGTTATTTACAATTAATTTAATTTCACGTAATTATTTATTTATTTAGTTAATTAGTTATTTACAAACAGTGTATATGACAAGTAAATGTTATTTATATGAATAATAAAAACATATATTAAATTAAATAAATTAAAATTAAAATGATATATTAATTTATTATTAATATTTAAAGAGCAAAATTAATTTCTTTAGCTCACATTTACTCTCCACATGACGTGGCTTCTCTACTAACAACCAATTCATTTTTATTGAAAAACTCTAATTATAAAAGTTTTATCCTACTTAAAAAAAAAATTATCCAAATCTAATGCTTAATTTAAAGATTAATATTGTACTAAAAATTAGAGTATTATATTTAATTTTTTAAAGATAATATTGTTAAAATATTATAACCCCTTTGATTATTTTTTCGTATGCATTACCATTAAAAATTTACTTACAACAATTAAAATTAGTTTAAAATTTTTATATCGAGGTTTAATATTAAATATTTTTATTAACTATTTATAATCTATGAGTATATTTATTCCTCTTTAAAAATAAAATTAAATAATTTATTTTTATTTTATCTTTGTAGAAATGTAAGAGATACATCACTGATATACATCATTATACTAGTTTTTATAAAAAAATTTACGCAATATTTTTCAAAAAAATTGAGAATGAATTATATTTTTTAAAAGTAATTGAGAATGAGCTAAATTTTAAAAGAGAAAAATTATGCTTTCAAGTTAAAATTAAACTAGAAAAAAAAAATCTTTAGGAAACAAATTAAAAAGAAAAAAAAGAAGAAGAAGGCTGTAACCTTGTGCAACATTTGATGAATTAAAAACCAGACTTTTAATCATTTATTCATTTCCCAGGAAATATGACCCAATTACATAAATTGGTTTAGCAATTGGGCTTGTTTTGTTGGGCCCATCAAATTTAAACCTTATTGGGCTCTTTTTAGTTTTCTCCACTCTCCTTGTGGGAAGAATGAAAAGAGGATGAGAACACCTAGAAAGGGGGGAAAATAAACAAAATAATAGTTTGTATAATTTTAAATTAGAAGAAAATTTAATATCATTAATCCTACAAGAACTTAACAACTAAGAGTATAAATATATTGTATGCTATTTATTAAAACTACATATAAAATTATAGAACCACATCATTAGATTTGAAGACGATTTAAAATTGAGATCACGACTTTTAATTAATAATTTTTATGAAATAAAATTATTAATTGTTGAACAAAAATAAAAAAATTAATTTTTTAAGATTTTAAAATTTTATTATTATGATAAATTTAAGAATTTTAGGTTCTTAATTTGTGTTTAATATTTCTCTCTCTCTCTCTCTCTATATATATATATATATATTAATTATCATAATTTAAAATAACTTAAACCGATAATAAATTAATATCCCAAATGTATAATATTCATATTATTTAAAAAATTATTATTTTAAATGCTTCTAATTTTATATTTTATTTTAGTGTTTTAACTTGTAAGTTATTTGTTTTAATATTAACTTTTTACCGCAATGTTTTAAATTTTACGTCGTTGAAAAAAAAAAGCCTTTAAGTCCAAAATAACCGAACAAAATATTATCCGCGAATTTTTTTCCCAGCTCGGAAAAAACAAAAAACAAAAAAGAGAAAACAAACAATCTGTTCACACACCTTTTAACCGACACGTCGGTAGTTTGCTCCTCTGTCTTCTCCTTCTCCTTCACTTTATAAGCAAACCGCAGCTTTCAAATTCATTATTGTAGAAAAACCTCCAATAAGATCTGTCTCTTTCTTTGTTTCTTCGTGTTCACTGTATCAGAATTGAACTTGAGGGCAGCCACGCATTCCATTGCCCACTATCTTCACCTAAACCCATCACAATCCAGACAACCCACTCACCCACCCGTGACTCCTTCCTTTTTCTCTTGTGAAATTCAGATAAGGCAATAATTAAAAAGAATTTTCTCTGTTCGTTTCTAATACAGACAAGCCATTAAATTCCGAAAATACCTCACCATCAATCTCTATAAGTAACCTCCTCAAAATGTCATCCAGTTCCAAATCACACTTAAAAAAACCCACTTCCTTTTCTAAATCTATCTTCATTTTCTTCTTCATGGCTTCTGTTTTACTGCTCTCTGTTTTCTCCCTCTTCCTCTTCTTCTCCCTTTCTTCTTCCTCTCATCACAAACACTTCCCTCATCCTCACCCAAGTCCTAAACCGTTTCAGTCCTCTGTCGATATCCCTCAAATCAAGCTTGCATGCAAGGCTACGCGTTACCCGGAAATCTGTCATTCTTCTCTCTCGGAGTCTCGTAACGTTCCTCAGAATCCGACCCCTGCGCAAATGATTCAATCTGCCATATGGGTTTCTTCCGAAAAGCTTAAAACTGCGCAATCCATGGTGAAATCCATCCTCGACGCCTCCGCGAACAATCTGAACCGTTCGAATGCGGCCAAGACGTGTTTACAGATCCTGGATTATTCTCACTCCAGGGCGGAGTCCGCATCTGACGCATTGCCTCGTGGCAAGATCAAGGACGCTCGGGCTTGGTACAGTGCGGCTTTGACGTACCAGTACGATTGCTGGTCCGCACTGAAGTACGTCAACGATACGAAGCTGGTAGATGAAACGATGGCGTTCTTGGATTCCTTGCTCGGGTTAACGAGTAACGCGTTGAGTATGATGGTGTCGTTTGATAACTTTGGTAATGATTTTAACACGTGGCGGGCGCCTGAGACGGAACGGACCGGGTTTTGGGAGAAGGCCAGGTCGAGCGAGACCCAGTTGGGGTTTAGTGGCGGGTTTCCGTCGAAGTTAACGGCGGACGTGACGGTTTGTAAGGATGGAAGTTGTCGTTACAAGACGGTGCAGGAAGCCGTTAACGCGGCACCGGATAATACGATAAACCGGAGGTTTGTGATTGGTATAAAAGAAGGTGTATATCAAGAGATCGTTAGGGTTCCGTTTGAGAAGAAGAACGTGGTGTTCTTAGGCGATGGAATGGGCAAAACGGTCATTACAGGATCTTTAAATGTGGGTCAACCCGGGATGAGCACCTACGAGTCTGCTACAGTTGGTAAGTTTCAGTCAGTCAACCGACATTTTTTTCTTAATAATTTTTTTATCTTCAAAAATTGAACTCAATATCATTCAGTCATAAAAATATATAGCAAAGTATATATGTTTACACGCCATATTATAATGATTGAACAAGACTGTATGATGCTAGTGATATACAAACAATCGTATCCCCATAAACTTTCTCTTATATTATTGAACATGATCGTATGATGCTACTAACATATTTTTGTCCCTGTGATGTTTTTAACTGACTAAATTACTACCAAAATGTGAAAATTGTGTAGTTGAAATCATTGGAGTAGACTAGAAACAATGTAAATAATGTCCATTATTGAAGGAAAATTTGTTTCCAAACACACTTAACTGTCGATTTGTTATTGTCTTAAAGTGTTCTGTGGATCTGTTTGCAGGAGTTATTGGTGATGGTTTTATGGCCAGTGGTCTCACAATACAGAATACAGCAGGTCCCGATGCCCACCAAGCAGTTGCCTTCAGATCAGATAGTGATCTGTCCGTTATTGAGAACTGTGAATTCTTAGGCAATCAAGACACCCTCTATGCTCATGTTCTCCGGCAATTCTACAAAAATTGCCGCATTCAGGGCAACGTGGACTTCATTTTTGGAAATTCACCTGCAATTTTCCAGGATTGCCAGCTCTTAATTGCTCCCCGGCAAGTAAAGCCGGAAAAAGGCGAGAACAATGCTGTCACAGCTCATGGCAGAACGGACCCTGCCCAATGGTCAGGTTTTGTTTTCCAGAACTGTTTGATCAATGGCACTGAGGAGTACATGAAATTATATAATAGTAAACCTCGTGTGCACAAGAATTTTTTGGGAAGGCCGTGGAAAGAATACTCGAGAACTGTTTTTATTCATTGCAACTTAGAAGCTCTCATACATCCAGATGGGTGGATGCCTTGGAGTGGCGATTTTGCTTTGAAAACACTTTACTACGGTGAATTCGAGAATTCTGGACCCGGGTCTAATCCATCTAAGAGAGTTCCATGGAGTAGCCAGATTCCTGCAGATCATGTTAGTGCATATTCAGTGCAGAATTTCATTCAAGGAAATGAATGGATTTCAAAATCGTCTTGATTGTTACTGCCGGTGAACCTGTATGTTATGGCACTGTTTATTTGGGAATCCCCTCATTGTATCTTTTAGCTCAATAGAGATCAGAGTAGTAGTATTATGTAGGCCGCATATGTTGTTGGCTTGTAGGCAAAGATGTCGTACCTACAAGGCATTAAAGAAAGAATATCCAATTTCTTAGACTATATCTCATGATTAAAGAGATTGTTGTTACTGTCGACGGACTAGTTTTTACTTCTTCAGACGGAGATTTAGATGCAGATGTAAAACTTGCAAGATTAAGACAGCAATTATGGAAAGCATAGTGAGGGGCAACTTCTCTCCGTGTCATGATGCTTGGAAATTTTTGGTTATGTATTTGTTCAACCACTTTCAATTAAAGCATAATTTTTCCGTATGATGTTGAGGTTCACATGAACTTGTCTGGGTATGGATGGAGAAAAAAGAAGAATGGACCCAAAGGATTGACTCATTCGTCTATCGCATTATGAAGAAAGGTCGACTTTATCCAGAATAAGACGTATTGGGTTAAACATCGTTCCTCTTTAAACTTTATATAGGCACTTTCACTCACTTTCTTACAAGCATCGTTCCTCCAAAATAGTCCGTCTAACAGGATTACTACTTCCCTATCTGATTGGATCAATTGCATGCCATAACCTTTTCACAATGTCAATAACATGTGCATAATTAATAACTCATGAACTGGGGATCATGTCTATTACTCCATATTCATTGCTGTCAACTTTCTGCATTATGCAATAATTGTTTGTTACTTGTATGACTGTATTTTCTTTGTTACTAATACTATATGCTCTGCATATCACTAACACACAAATATCTATATCTCATTACAAAATCCACTACCACTGAGTGAGACCAATATAGTGGAGAGTCCACTATGTATATAGCAAAAGAGTATTGGCCATTTTCTTCCATTGCTCTTATCTCTTGAAGTATTGTACTAATAATTCTTTTTGTTTTATATATACTTGGTACTCCGTGGAAAATAGACGTGGGTGGCTGACCGACAATGGACCTATATGTGTTCTAGAGGTTTGTCATTTCTATCAACTAGGTCCCTGCCAATCTCTTGTTATCAAGCTAAAAGATTAGTTAAATCTTTTGTAATGTGATGTTGCAGAGTTTTATAAATGCTTTAAGGCTAATTCATTTTTATTCTACTTGCGCTAGTAACAATTTGCACCACAAATATATCAAGGTACGGAGAACATAGACCTTGAAAAAGGTCATTTGTGCGTATATGTACGTATTCAAGTTTTCTGAAGACTGAGTATATGTTGAGAATGGTGTAAAGTCATGGTTTTAGGCAACAAAGTATTTAGTTCAATTAGGTATACATGAATGCCTCAAACAAAAATAAAATAAAATCCATTACTATCTTTGTAAATGAAAAATTAAAATGTGTGGCCATGTGGGTCATTTATGTAGTTGAAGTTTTTGCAGAAAATAGCTAGAGTTTTTGCAGAAAATTCTCTGTGTACCATATATTGTTATTTTTCATCACATAAATGTATTGCAAAGAAGAATTGCTATGAAAACAGCGTGGAGTAGCCTCGAGAACCCTTACTTTACGGCTGTAAAAATAACACTTTGAATCCAAATATATTGCACCATCTCCTACATCAAATGGTAGCAGGTTGTCCTTGTATTGGTGGTGGGCTGCAGCCTTATAGAAACCGAAATTGGAAACTGGTACAGCAGCTCTGTTTGCTTCTGCAATTTTTCATCTTGTTGGAAACTCAAGCAGGGGAAGCTTTAGCTTTGTCTTGAGTTGGGCTACTTAAGTCATTCATTCGGCCTTGGTCTTCATGCAGCCCAGTTTCCTCGAGTAGCCCACTTGAGCAACGACTAACCAAATACGAACTTACCGTACAACTAATCCATTTAGCTCGCAATCAGGTGGTCTGGGTTAAGTTGGTCAGCACTTCTAGGCTTCATTTAAAATTGCCATGATTCTATTGTGCTTTGAAATTTATAAACACTTGCCATATTTTTAATTTATATTTAAAGGCAAAGTGGTTTTATCTTACACAGAATATAGTTTCAAAGACACAACACTTTAAATCCTAAACAAAACCTAAATAACAACTAAGCTCAAATACTTTAAATCCTAAACAAAACCTAAATAACAACTAAGCTCAAAATTTGAATGGTTGGAAGGGACATCATTAATACTAAATAAGCAAAGCACTCACCATGGTTTTAGTGTTTATAATTCATTATCTATATTTATTTAATAGTTAATTTTACGTTATAAATTTGTTAAATAAATGCAGTCTTATGGCTGAAGGAGTGTTAAAGCTTAAATACTGATTTGAATCCTTAATATTCAGGCTCGCTCCGAAGTGCTTTGAACACTAAACTTTTAACAAAATAAATTGCTCGAATAAATAATTTACTTCATTATACTTTCTCATTCCAGGGCGCAGTTCGCGTCTGAATTTCAAGGACGATCGCGTTTGGTATGCTGCCGCGTTAACGTATCAGTACGATTGCTGGTCTAAATTTAAGTGCGTCAACGATACGAAGCCGATGGATGAAACGATGGAGTTTTTCGACTCTTTGCAAAGGTTAACCAGTAACGCATTGAGCATCATGTTGTCGTTTGATAACTTCGGTGATGATTTTAACACGCGGAGCAGACCGGGCTTTCGGAGAAGGTCCCATCGGGTTGTGGTATAGTGGCGGGTTTCCATCGAAGTTAACGGCGGACGTGACCGTTTGTAAGGACGGAAGCTGTCGTTACAAAACGGTGCCGGACGCCGTCAACGCGGCACCGGATAATGCGACAACACGAGGGTTCGTGATGAATATGTTAGCGGTTCCGTTTGAGAAGAAGAACGTGGTGTTCTGGGGTGATGGGACGGGCAAAACGGTCATTGCAGGAATCTTTTCAACCCGGGATTGACCCCTTACCAGACAGCCACAGTTGGTAAATTTCGATTTCAATTTTTTCCTTTCTTTTTAAGAGTAAAATAGCAGGAGGGTCTCAACAAAAAGTAAGGAGCAATTTTAGCATGTGTCCAAGAGTATTTTGGTTTTAAGTTCAGGCTTAATTTAATACTGTTGTGATCCATTTCAAAGTGACCGTATCTTAAAAATCAAAATAAATAAAATTTATAACTAAAAGTATTAGAAGACATCATACAAAAAAAAAAAAAATCAAGCACTATTAATATGTATCCTGGATCAATTTTTAAAGTCAGTAAGTGTTAGATCAGGCTTGATAAAAAGTGTTTAATGTGCGATATTTTAAAATTAAAAATGCTAATTGAGGTTAGATAATAAATATAAACATTTTGTAAGAATCATATACTTTTGCACCTACATTAACTTTTAATAATTTTATCTCAAGGCAGCTATAGCTTTGAAAGTGACAATACTTCAATCCTAAACAAAAGCATAACCATGGCTGGGCACTTGTCAGCCATGTCTTGGGAAAGAGTTCATTACATGTGTTAGTATTTGAGAACATAAGGAGACTCATTAGTTTTGTTGTTTATAGTTGATTTCTTTTAATCTGCCATCTGCAAATGGAAATTTGTAATCAAGCAAACATAATCCTCTAGACTTGCTAAGAAAAAAATTTGAACGGGCGCTAGTTTGGTATGGTACAGCAGTTTCGAAAATCAAGTTTTAGGAGAGGTTTGATTTACATGTATCTGTTACCAACTATAAAAACAGATAAAAACATCAAGAACAATTATTTTCTCTTACAAGATAATTAAAATTTTCTATCTCCAGGTTTTGAACAAATCAAAATGATGATTATATCTTCTATTCCCAATTCCATAATGGGTCTAAACATTTTATGCATTAACAAAAAATCAAGGAAGAAAAATGAAGACTGGAAAAGATTAAGCAACAACGTCATGAAGATAATGGGGGGGGAAGTAGAAACTGCAAACTCACAAGCCTGAGATAGTTGCAGTGGTGATTGCAGGTGGTGTTGGAGTATAGGATTCATCCTCTGTCCAATTGGTTTCGCCCCAGTGTCTTAACATACTCTTCCAGTTGCATAATTTGTCGATGCATTTCTTCAAACGCGGATCTTCAACTGTTATTTTGTAATGCTCATCTGTGAAGTTAGCTTTCTCAGCTTGCCTTCTGTCCCATTCTAACTGTGCCTTTTGCTTTGATCTCAACAGGCAGAATTGGTGCAGCTGTTCAGGCATTGCATCGTGGACTTTCCACCACTTTGCGTGAGCAACATCGCTGGCAAACTCTTGTAATATGTCAACATTCCAGTTGCAATCATAGTCACGGAAGCACAGCCATGGCTTCAATCCTAGATAGTGAAGAACATAGAGAATCGGAGGCTCAGCTCCGAAAAGTAGTGTTTTCTTTCTCTTAACTTCTTCTTCGTCGCCAAACCAGAAATGTTTCAAGAAGTTCATGTGTCTTGGAATTCGATGCCACCATGTAAAAACTTCATTCAGGTAACCTTGATCACCACCATTGTAGGATTCAAATTCATTTATGTGATCCATCAGAAGCTGAAAGGTACAATTTGAGGGCTCGATAACCATAACACCGGAGTTAAACATTGTGCCATTGTTTCCTGTAGCTGAAATTTGAGGCATTCCGAATAAGAAATCAATGTTCCTAAGTATAAGCAAGTCTGCATCTATGAAAATGATCTTGTCGTAGTCCGTCAGCTGCCATAATCTGAACTTGCTGTAGTTCCATTCGTTGTATGCATCTTTCTCTGCTTTTGGATTCCTGATCCTTTGTATTGTCCTGATTTTCCAGCCAGCTGCCTCCAAGCCACTCCTGTGGTACATGCTGATTGTCTCGTCGACAAGTATTACCAGGTCCCGGGTGGAGCCAGACATACGGATGCTCTGTGCAGCAGCAATGGCTCCACAGACATAGACGTGAGCAGAATGGAGAATCGTTGCATATGCTTCTCTGTGTTCAGTCCCCGTGTAGACGCGATCTGTTTTCCAAGAGAATGTGTTAAATTCAATGCTTATAATATCCTATACAAAATTGGTTAAATAAAAGCTGGATTAGTACTTACCTGTGTCTCTGAGAGAAAGAGCAAGTTCGCAAGAACCGACAGGAAGCTGAATTTTTTCTCTCAAAACATTCAAGTTTGGATTGTATAACCACACATATCCTTCTCGTGTCACAAGTTCCTTGCAAGGAAACAGATTTGGTATCGGAAAACACTTTGTAATAATGAGCAAATGAACAGGATAAGAGCCTTTTGCAGAAGCTGCAAGATCAGCGGCTGCAAGCTGTAAATGTAATCTAGCAACATCTTTAGACCAATTCCCTTCATTTCTACATGGAAGTTTAACGGCAATAAGATTAAGTCGTTTTCTCGGGGCTTCAATCTTTGGAAGATATGGGCAAACAGGAACATCTTCTTCTTCCTCTTCATCAATCCATTCTGGATATAATGAATCCCAAGTAACATTTTTCGCTGCATAATCCAGGTGCAACACAAACTGTGTAGCATCAGGAATAAGCTGCTTCCAGTGATTAACTTCACTTTTATTGAAATTCAAAAGACCGATTCCCTGATAATCATTATGCTCACTCAAGTTCTCAATCACTTTCATAACATCATCCCAATTTACATCTAAATCTGAAACATATCTAGCATCCGATCCTCCCCATATCCATCTGTTCACAAAATTTGGCCTGAATACAAGGAAATTCGCATCAATCACTAGCAAATTCTCATCAGAAGCTTGCACTCACATGCAATGAAACAGTGAAATCTACTGACCGGGAATTAGAATGCGATTGGTTGTTGTTATAAACTTCTGGAGAGTACAGAAGTGTGACAAAAGTGCCACAAATAATGATGACTAGGACAAGCTTCAACAGTGGAAATTTGCAGCATGAAATCTTTTCTTGGATATGGATTTGCAAAGATTTGTCGATGCCTTTAACTTTACTTTTCTTTACCCTTCTCTTGTATATATCTTCACTGATTCAATCAAATTTCAGAACATATAAGACTATGAAGAAGAAAGAAAACTAATGGCAATGTTTCCAAACAATTTCAACCAGGCTTAAAACTAAAACAGATTGTAACATGATCTCTATATAAACTGAATGGAAATTAAAGAAGATTAATGAACTCACATTGATGCTGATAAACGATGCCGAGCTTCGACAGAACTAGTAGAATTTCCCATTGTTCCTCTCATACTAACTGGTTACCAGCAGAGGAATGAATCAACCATCTGATGGACAATGAACAAAAATGATGATCATGTTATACCAAGCCATCACATAACTCAAAAAACTTAAATAACCCAGAAAGATTAAGTCCAAAACACAGAAAACAGAAGCAAGAAAACATTGCATACCTATGAATTTTTGGAGCTTTGGGAGGAAGCAGAGATGAGGGAAGAAAGAAGGTTGACAAGATAGTAAGATAGCAAGCAAGACTCAATATAGAGACGAGTTAACTTCTATTTGAATTCTCATTTTCACTTAATATTTCCAATTTTTTTAATCACCAACAACCTTTATTTTTCAAGTTTCATTTTCTGGTTTTCTTTTTATTAATTTTTCTTTTTATGTAATTTTCCCCAAAATCATACTTATGTTTTTGGTACTTGAAACTCTTTATCAATAACCCAATTTTGATTGGAAAATGGTAAGTGAAACATAATGACAACAATATAAAGCATCCTAGTGTTTTCTTACCCAATTAAAAATTAGTTTGACCGCGTATAAGAAAGTTGTTAATTATTGAGTTATCATTTTACTCAAAATTAAAATATTTGATGTAAGTATATTTAAAACTGAAATATTGTTGATTTATAATTACTGTAAAATAAAATTATTGAATATCAAATAATATTAAAAGTCAAATAATTAGCATAAAGTAAAATCACACAGATAAACACTAATAACTAAAAAAAAAATTTAGTGTTTATACATTTATTATATTTTTAAAATTAAGTAAAAATATAGTAATTTTGAATGTATTTTAAAAATATGATACTATATTTTATGGGTTTTTCTTTCTTTTTTTGGTTTTGGGACTGTTTTATGTTCATAATGACTAAATTATGGGCTTTTTATCTCTTGAGCAAATATGTTATTATTTTATTTTCTCCAGTAGATTAACCACAAAATATAAGTTTATTTGTCAAGTTAAAGCAGTTTATGACTTACTTTCAACATGATCATAATCATTGTTTATTGTTGAGTTGCTGGTGAACTAGAAGCTCACAAATTGATGGAGCATTTGATATTTTGCCATGATGAAATATCAAAGACAATCTGATAAGTCTCAAATCTTCCTAAAATTTGTATTACATTTAAAGAATAATTTGCTATGACTGTAGTAGTTGCCAGATTAGGTTCATGAAAACAATTTGTGTTTGGTTAATGATGTTTATTGATCCCAAATAGTTAGGAGCAAAAATGTGATCAAATGTCCCATCTCCACTTACTGCTTTAGATAGAAAATGAAATTAAATTACTGTTAGCAAGGGATTCTTTAAAATTTACTTCATAATAGAAGAGTTATGCTTAACTCAAAATCTTAACTTAATAAATAAATATTTGAATAATATTTTTTAAATTTTTATGAATTTATTTCCTATATCAAATTAAATAGAAATATAAGACAACAACAAAAAAAAAAACCAACAAAAATTCTTTTTTCTCAAATAATAAATTGATTTTGACATCATATTAACATTAATGCTCAAAATTCAAATATTTAAATTAATAGGTAAATTTTCAAATAATAAATAATAGTACTAACCTCTAATAGTAATAACAGTAAAATTTCTGCCAACAAAAGCACTTTTTCCCATCGCTGCTTTTTCCCCAACCCCAGCACAAATTTTTAGATAAACCCATAAGAGAAATTGGGTTTTGAAAATATAATAATTTAATCCATTATAAATTTCTTGCGACAAAAGCGATGTAAAGAATGCCAGAAAATTAAATGGAATAGGTCCAAGAGTGCTTTCAAAAACTATTTCACCAAACAGGAATTTCATTAGAATTACTATAATTAATTGAGGCTAGTCAAATCTGCAATTAAAATGTTTAATGAAACAAAAATAAAGAGAATTATGAGAGGGAAACTAAAAATTGGCAACAAATTAAGGAAATGAAATGTTGTTAATAAAGGGGTTAAGAAATAATAATTATGACAATAACCGCTAAAATGAGCATTAACTTTAAAGTTAGAACAAGGTACTGATCAAGTTCAACAAACAGGAAGATGTTGAACACGTGGCAGCATTACAAGTACACACTTGTTATTTAGTTCGTGTTTGAACAGAAACGAAGTGGTACTGCCCTGTCTGATGGAAGCCTTGCACCCATCGCTACGTATCTTCCTGTTACTCCATTCCACGTCTCGTTCCATCCCATCCAACGCAATGCATGTATAATTCCCACGCAATGCAGGTATAATTGGTGAAATATCGTTTCGTTTGCCAATATACAAAGAAAGAGGCAAACGTCAAGGAAATGCTACAAGAGACGTGACAGTGTGTATTGTACTAGAAGCAAAGTCAGCTCGGATTTTTATTATCATCCAGGCTGCCGCGTCGTTCATTTTCATGGCTGTATTAAACCCTTGACCAAAAGTAATCCCATTTTTTATTTTGAGGTGTTGCTTGGATCACTAAGAAAAAAAAAATCAAATCTATGAAAAGATTAACTCACCTAACTAATTAATTTAGTAATACTTTGATAATTGGCATTCAACTTTTGGTCAACTGGGAATTCAAGATGTACCTATCTTGAGAGAGCTTTGAAAATACTCAATTGATCTCTATCTCCAAATGAGTATTGTACAAGTGCAAGCCCATTGCCATTAATAGTGTATTGTTTATTAAAGCAATGGGTTGGAAATAGCAAAAACCTGAAATGTTGGGTCATTGGGTTTAAGTTTTGAATTAAACTGAGGAAAGGATTTGTAACCTCACTTGAAATTTAAGCTACCTCTTCACTTCAAGCCAGCTTGATCTGTTGAATCCTCTCTTCTGTCTTTCCCACTTTTGTATGCTTGGTCGGCAAAAAGTTTAGGGCCATGAAATTGACAATGATTCCAGACACCTTCTTTCAACTAAAAAATTTCAGAGTTCAGTAAAAACAAATATTTTAAGAAGCAGTAAAATGACATTAATCAACCAGCACAGAAAATATAATCTAACAAACTGACACATTACATATTAATTTAATAGCTAGGGTAGAAAAATGTTGCAATTTCATATTTAGCACTAATAACATAACCTGCACTGATCATGCTCTCAATGCCCAAGTAACAATTATTCTGTCGATAACAGGTAAGGAAAAAAAAAAAAGGAAAGAACTCTGTGAACCTATTCTTTTATGGCACTTCTTACATTGACAAAATTTTAGTTAAGTCTTGAAGCTTAAAAGGGTTTGGCATCAAGAAAAATTGAGGACGCTGCGTGCTATAGAACAGTGGAATCAAGACATACAAATAACAAGCAGGCTTCTACATCATATCTCAGGCTGGGAACTTTTTTCCTCTTTTGGGGATGCAAACTGTTTGGTAAGCTAGGAACTTGTCCAAGGATCTAGGGGAGCTCTCGGTGGTGGTTGAGGGGTTGGAGGTTTTGACTGTCTAAGCTTGTTTTCCCTGTCAACAAACCTGTTCTAATGTGTAAATTTATGGTTTCAGTACATGGTCAACCATAGTGAAGATTGATCAAAATTCAAAATCAATGATGTTCAAAGAGTAGAATTCCTTGCTCATTTCACTACCTAAACAATATGCCCCATGATGCATCCATGTAAGCTGGCATGATGGATAGGGAGACAGAGAGAAAAGAGCAGGATAGGAACAGACACAGCATTACAATTGCCATTTTTATAAGGGCTTTCTTCCAAAACGTTGTCTGGACAATTAGCCAATATCACCGCAAATTCAAAGATGGACAGCAAATAATGCAAAATCACGGTGGTTCAAAAGAAGCAAGGCAGCTTAACAGTCACATCTAAGCTAATGCAGTTAGATAAATATATCTCACTCTATATAGGCCATTGGTGCAGCATCACCAACTCGTATACGAGTCCTAAGTAGTCTTGTGTATCCACCAGCTCTATTTCTGTACAACAAAAAATCCATAAAATGTAACAAACATAAAGATAAAAATTTGAAGAAAAAACAACAGGTTTGTAAATCACTTGTATCTATAAGCTAGTTCAGTAAATAGCTTGTGAATGACATCGTCCCCTCGCACAAATGCAGCCGCACATCTCGCAGCACAAAGGGTACCCTGTTACAATTTAAAAGGGAATAGAAATGTTAACAGGTAACAGACACTCAGAAAGAATAAACCAAAAGTTATACATATACGAAATTTGTATCGGCTAATGATTGGTGTATTTCAAAGGTTCCAACCTTAGTGCTTAGCAATCACCAAAGCCTAGGCTAGGTGAATGAAAGTATACTCAATTTTTTGACTGAATCTGTTAAAAAAGTCACTTACCTTATTCTCATGACAAGAAAAGAATAAATAAATAACACCAAATGAAGGATCAACCAAGCTTAGAAAGGGAATCACTTAACTTATTAAAAATCCATTCTGAGTCCAGAAGATAATCAATGGAAGTGCCCAGAAAGGGCAATTCACTTTCATGGCCCATTGTGCTTTGAAAAATTTCTAAGAAATCAAGCTCCTAGAAAATGCAGTCTCATTGTTTATTCTTTGTTCCATGAAGTTGGCACCCTCAAAGTGCACATTTCAAAATTGAACAGTGGGTTTTAAAATATCAGATATTGGGATGTTTACCTCATACAACTGAATAATTAACTTAATGCTCAAATAGATAACCATTGCCTAAATTGCTCTTAAATGAAAGTGGATGATTGCATAACTAGAAACTATCATGTCTAACAGTTGCATCGATCATGGGCGTGCCAATGTCAAGTCAAACCTATTTACACTCTGCATATACTTGCCAACCATTCAATTCTGAAACTATTACCTAACCATGATCTCCTGCTGATTCAAGATCTTTTTTCAATTCAAACAAAATAAAGAAAAATTCAAGTAGTACATGCTTGATCGCACAACTTTATCTAATTAAAATTGAGGAAATGACTAAAGATTAAAATAATGCCACGATGAACTAATTATACAAGTCCTTCAATTAGACACCAACAAACTTGGAAAATGCCTTTACATTCTTAAGACTTTATCATTCGTATAGATTAAGCAACAGGACATGTGCAGCAGAATACAGCATTATTGACAGCAATATCCTCTAACAGTTAGTACTTATCGTGGGTCCACAAACAATTCTTTTAAGTTAAAAAGGAAACCCTTAAAACTAAGGATTCATGATCTGATGTAATACAAAAGCCAATTTCTTTAGCCAAGTTGCACCATATTATCAGCAAGTCACCTAATTTCTTCAGCCTGCAAATGGTTGAAAAAATTAAGGAGAAAGTAATATATATAGGTCACGACAGGGTTAAACTTTCTTTTCATTTGATTGTTTGAAAATTACTATTAACACCCCCCTCTCTTCTTAGTTTCACCACCACTTTGACTTAAAAAGGTGAAATTTTTACTGCTTGCAAGCTGCGTGGTTGGAGAGACAGGGCATTTAGAATTACAAATATATATATATATATATATATATTTTTTTTTTTTTTTGCGGTAAATAATTTCAAATTCATAATATCACTATTATGTTTATTAATTGTCAATCAATTCATTTTATTTATTTAAATTTCTTAACATATCAAATGTTGGGTTTAGATACTCTCCATTCATTCTTTTGTCGGTCGATAATATTAAAATACCTTCAATATTACTAGAGATACAAACATATATATATAAATTCATTTATATAAATTGATATAATAATTTTATATTATTATCGCATATTCTATATTTTTAGGAGAGTAAAAAAAAAATTATATTAGATATATGTTAACAATATTATTTTATTATATTAATTTGTATTACAGAGTTTATATATAATTTTGTATTCCTAACATTATTTAAATATTTTTATTTAAAATATAATAATAATTAAACAAAAAGATTATAATACAACTTAATTATAAAAAATAAAAATAGTTTAAAAATTATCTCGATTCAAAATTAATAAAATGTTATCATAACTATTAAAAAATAAAATAATTTTTTTTAATGCGGTGTGTTTAATTCATATTAAAATAAAATTTAAATTAATTTAATAACTTATGGATAATAAAGTGTCACGTGCTGTAATTTAAAAAAATTATAATCATGCATGAATGATCATTTCATGTATTATGTTAAATCAACACAGATTGCATGCATGCATAAACCTAAACAAATTGACGTGCACATTGCTCTTTCTCGTAATAATCATTAAAAATGGAAGAATATTTTTATAAAAGAATAATTGATTTCATATGGAAAAGAATTATAAGACAAATAAATTGATTTGATATGCCCCTTTTCTCATGAAATACAACATTCCAAATAATCCCTATAATTACAAGAATTATAACATGCAATAAATAGTTTACAAATAAATATAATTTGTGATTTGGTACCTATATTAATAAGTTATTAAGTCTAATTTTTAATTTGTAATTTTTTTTTCTCTCATTATACATCTCATTCGAGGATTATACGAGATTCAATGAAATAATAAAAAGAGAAAAATCCATCAAAAAGAAGGGAATATAAATACTAAGAAAATATATAAATTTCTAATCTTATCACAAAAAAAAACAATTGATCTAGAAAATGTAAGTATGAAAGTATTGATCCCTTTAATATCATGCTTGAGATTTTTCCTCCAAGCCCATGGGCTAATTTTAACCAAAATTTTAGAAGATATACTTTAATTGTAGTATCATGTAAATAAAACAAGTATTATTTATATATGGGGAGATTGTGAGTTTATAAAGATAATCATCTATGTATAAAAAAATCTCCCAATGTTAAGAATTACATTAAAATCTTTCATTTTAAACTGTTGGTTGAGATTGTAGGAGTTTAATCTTGACTATTTATTGTACATATATTTCATTATAAATAGTAAAGGCCTTATATAGCCAACGCATTGAAGCATATAATGCTAACCTCTCTCTAAAACTCTTGTGCTCTTTTTATCTTTTTCTTATGTTTGTTTTCAAGTTTTGTAAAACTTGAACAAAGTAAGGTTGACTTAGCACAAATTATTCTAAGTCGTGTGCCTGAGGTTGCATGAAAGATATTGGTCTGTAATAGTTAATATCAGTGTATGGTTTCAAAAGAAAGAAAAGAAGATTGTAATGGGATAAAGTAATGAGACTTATGGTAGGGAATCTAATATCGTTAAAGGGAAGGGAACTAGAGCGCAAAACAAGTTTTGAGATATTATCAATGAACTCGGTATCACTGTAAAGAAGATGACAGAAAGCCTGGCCAACACAAGTGATCGGCTTGGTAGTTTAGAAATTATGGACAATCTTGAGAGTGAGATGATCATTAAAAGAGAAGAGCAGCAAGAGCTCATCTACTATTCCATTCATTTTATTAAGGAATTAAAGAGCGACAACGTCAAGGGTTAGATGCGTTCGATGCCTAAATTCTTGGGATGTTGGATGCCATAAAATAGTAGATAGACTTGCCACATAGTGGCTTAGAAGATGCAAAAATTGACATCACACTTTACAAGTAAATGATAGCCAATGGGAATGGCACCACTCATGGGGTTGCTTATGTGCCAAGAATCGAAGCTCCCAAACTAAAAATGTATGGCAAAAATCGTAATGTGAATGAGCTAAATGATTATTTTTGGCAAATAAAACATCATTTTGAAGTAATTGACTTATAAAATGAATTCGACAAGGTAAACATAATAACTCTTTACTTTTCTAACCATGCTTTTTCTTTGTGGCTTAAAAAATATGTAGAAATTTAGAAAGGTTTATGCACTATTGACACTTATGACACGCTATAACAAGGGCTCAAACATTATTTCTATTTGAAAAATATGTCGAAAAATTATTGGAACTTTTGCTTTATGTTTCAAATATAAGTGATAAGCACTTACTCTTTAACTTTTATGAAGGATTACAATCATGAGCATTTTCAAAAATTAAATGACGTAATGTCAAGAACATTGCTACTGCACTAATTGTAGTTGAGACGCTTGTTGATTTCTGTCGAAGAGATGAAGAAAAGTCAAAACATAATTAGCCCAACAATGGTAAAAGAGCTCGAGATTCTCATTTTTAATAGAATAAGAATGGGAAAGTCAAATCACCAAAGGGTAATGAACAATAGAGTGACGAAAAAAGAAAGAATAAGTTGAGGTTACATTATTTTCTTTACAATGGTGACCATTGGGTGTAAGACTTTTATGCATGTAGAGTCATGCATCAATGGTAAGAAGATTTATGCATTATTGAATATCGGAGCCTTGCATAACTTTATCAAGAATGCGGAAATGAAGCACTTGGGTTTTAAGATTGAAAAAGGGAATGGCTTCCTCAAAACAATGAATATAAAAGCCAAACCTCTTGATGGTGTAGTTTTAGGTGTTATTCTATACTTGGAAGTATGACATGGTAAAGTGAACTTCTCGATAACACCATTCGATGATTCAATACAATGCTAGGCATGGATTTTCTACGATTATTCAGTGCTGTACTAATATTGTGATATAACTCAATTTGTATCTTAGAGAGTGGTCCTTATATAGTGCCCATAACAATCAAGTCCATCACCAACACTGCTTTTCTCTTGGCCATGTAAGTGAAGAAGCAAGTTAATTACAAGGAAAAGACATTTCTCATAATGATATATAAGGTGGATGATGTGATGGAAAATGCAAAAATTTGTACTATTAAGAGAGATTGCAGAGGCATTCAAGAAATATAAAGACATGGTGCTAAATACCTTATTATAAAAGTTACTGCCTTGATAGAAGGTGAATAACAAAAATGAGTTAAAGCTTAGGATGAATGTACCATCAATGGCGCTTTATCGAGTGGCATCATTAAAGTTAGTAGAGTTGTGAAAATAACTAAAAAGTTTAGTAAATGTGGGGTATATTTAGCTTTCTAAAACAAGTATTTTATCCCTTTAATTGTTGATTTGTTTGATTATTTTAATCAGGCAAACTATTTCTTGAAACTTGATTTTACAATCCAGTTACTACTAAGTTTGCATAGTTGCTGGCAATGAAAACACATATGAGTTTTTAGTCATGCTTTTAGCCTTACCAATGCATTGACTATCTTTTACACATTGATGAACCAAAATTTTCACCTATTTCTGGGTTAATTTGTGGTTGTATACTTAGATTACATAATAGTGTATAGCAATACATTTGAGGAAAGTTTTTCAAATGTTAAAGGCAAATAAACTGTATATAAAGTTAGAGAAGTACTTATTTGTGCAGCAGTAAGTTGAGTTCCTTGGCCACAAAATTAAGGATGAAAAGTTTTTCATAGATAAGTCTAAGATTTAGGCAATAACGGACTAGGATCCATTCACGAAGGTTATTAAGCTGAGGTCCTTTCTTGGGTTGATTAACTATTATCGAAAGTTTATCAAGAGCTATTCGGCGATAACTATACCTCTTACCAACTTGTCAGAGAAGTTTAGATCGTAGGAGTAGTTTGAAGAGTGTAAAAATGGTTTCAATAGTTTGAAGTACATGGTGATAAAGAATCGGTTTTCACACTGCTTGACTATGCATTACCATTTGAGGTATTAATGGATATATTATATTTTACCATTGGAAGTATTCTTATGCAACAAGCACATTTGATAACATTTGAGAATAGGAAGTTCAACGACATAGAGCGGTGTTACACAATACAAGAGAAAAAAAAATGACAACAATCATTCATGTATTACATACTTGGCATCATTACTTGCTTGAATTGAAGTTTGTGGTGAAAATAAATAACATCGCAATAAGTTACTTTCAAAATAAAAAAAAAAACTCAGCTTAAAACAAGCATAGTGTCAATATTTCTTTGCAAAGTTTGACTTTAAATTAGAGTACAAACCAAGTAAGACTAATATAGTGGCGGATACTCTAAGTCAAAAGCCTAAGTTTGCTACCATTAGAAAGCTATAAGGGGAGGTTCTTAGCCTTATCATGGATGGTATATCACATGATCTGTTAGTCAAGCATCTAGTTGAGTTAGCATGAGCCAAAAAAATTAAGCAATTTTAGATAAAAGATGGGCTTCTCCAAACCAGGGGTCGATGAGTTTATATGCCGAAGTAAAGAAACTTATGGAAGAATCTTATAAAAGAATACCATAAAACTAAATAGGTCAGTCATCTGGGCTAAAAGTGCACAAGGGTATTACTTAAAGTGGCATATTATTGGCCCTAAATGCCAGACAAGGCAGAGCAATTTATGCAGACTTGTCTCATGTGCCAACAAGTCATGATGGGAGCATCAAAGTCCAACAGGCTTATTCGAACTATTTTATGTTTCAAAAATCATGAAAACGATGTTAATATATACCCTAAATTTAATAATACTTTTGAATATTTAGTATATTTATTTCTTATGTATCATAACATTATCGATTTATTTATATATATATATATATATATATCATTTGTTATTTATTATTATATATATGTGTGTTTAATAAATGTAATAATATTTTTACAATAATAGATTCAATTAATTTTATACTATTCTTAAATGTCTTTTAGTCAAGTATAATTGTGAATAAAATAATAATAATTTATAGAGTCTAGCATATATAGTGACTGATAATAATATATGTGTGTTATGACATAAGATATCAAATTAACACATAGGTATAAGTTAGTGAATTAATGTACTAAATTGATTCATTATGAGAACATTATATAAATTATTATATGAATGTCATAAGTGATTCTCATAGTAAAAATAGTATGTGTGATTTTTAGATTTGAAATTACTATAATTCTCAATATTGAGAATGACACATTTTAATATTTTCAAATGTTATTTATAACAAGATAGATTATAAAAAAAATAGTCAAATATATCATGATTCATATAGAGAGATGTATGTGATCATAATAGAATTTGTTTTATATAGAATAGGAGTGATATCTTGAACTTTTTAATTAAGATTTTAAAAAATGTATAGTCATGTTCAAATAAACCAATATGTGATATTGACTTTATTTAATAGAATAAGTCTATTCAAAATATCAAAAAAATATAAAATTGAATTATACGAGAATAATACATTCTGTGACTCACGTTCAACTAAGATATTTAGAATAAAAGTATTGAATTACATAGTAATGTTGGTTACGGATAAAGTGATATCAATTTACTAACATTCTCGTCACTTAAGTAGTAATAATGTGTTATCATACGAAAGTGATCCTTTTCATACCTCGTGTTTAAATAAAATATTTAAAACTAAATGATTGAATTACATAGAAATATTAGTCATAGATAAAGTGATATCGAACTACTGATATTCTCGTCATTTAAATAGTTATAATATATTATTAGAGATTACTCACTACTTGTAATATCAAAATTAAATTTTAATATTACTACTAACATTACGAGAACTTATTATGTCACATATTAAAATCGTGAATAATAGTAATCTTATTTCATAAAAATAAATTTTAATATATGTATATATGTATGTGTAGAGAATTCTAGAAATGTCTTAAATTCATTAAACCATTTAAGTATTGAATTTGACTAAATTTATAATATAAAAATTAAATTAAATTTTGTTAGTTCATACTTTACTAAACAAATTGGGTTTTATAAGAATATTTAATCTAATGATTTAAATTTAAACTAAAAATTTTAAAATAGTATTATAAATATTAGATATTCGCGTTTTGTAAGGGGTGCCTAAGATTTATTTTGTGTGTTTTACTTTTGAGAAAATAAACACATAAAACAATCAAAATTTTAAACTTTGAAGTTAGCACTCTAAAATTAATTTCCAATCATGTGAAAAGTATAAAGACATAGAAGCAATTAATCTATATTTGTGGTTTGGCAAATCATCTAACACATAAATATGTACAAATTTACTATGTTATATTAATTTATATATATAATATTTGAGTTTATTACATACATCTTAGAAAGCAAATAATTTTTTTTTATATTTTTCGTTACGTATATGTACTAATTTGATTATTAGGGAGTAATTATAGACTTTATAGTTAGGTTGCCAAAAGTTTATTGTGATGGGAACGATTATATGATAATATTCACAAATATCATATCCCCAATATTAAACTTTGCATGGCACCTCTTCTCGTCAACCCATTTCTTAATCCGTTTTGCCCATGTGATTATTTGCCTTCATAACACAAGTCCACACATCCATTATATAATAGGCTAATTTCAAAGTACGAGGGACCCTTTTTTATTGTTAAACAAGTAGGCATTGTGTGCTGTAAGGTGAAGCTACCGTTGAGACTTAGATTACATTCGATGGTTTATGCAAACTGTTTGAAGCCTTACCATGGCGATGTAGATGGCTCTAAGTGCAATAAGCCAAAGCGGGTACTTTTAGGCATTAAGACAATGTTCGACAAAGAAGCAGAGATCACCCTTAATGACTAGATAGTTTAGAGAAATCACTATCTGTTGAGTCGTGAATATTTTGTCAAGTGGAATAGATTACCTGATAGCAAAGCAAGTTGGGAGCTCGAAACAACCTTGTGGTTATTTAAAGATAAGGTTCAAGAATACCAACAAAGACACGATGAAAGCGTCGCTTGAATTATGTAGGGGAGAATGTCACGTTTGAGGCTTTTCCTTTAAGTTCATGGACTAATTTTAGCCTAACTTCCAAAAAAATTTATTTTAATTATAATATCATATAAATAAGGCAAGTATTATTCATGTATGGGGAGATTGTGAGTTAATAGAGATAATTATCCATATATAGAAAAATTCTCTAATGTTAGAGATTATATTAAAATATTTTATTTTAAATCATTAGATAAGATTGTAGGAGTCTAATCTTTGCCATTTATTATACATATATTTTATTACAAATATAAATGTCTTATTTGACCAAAGTATCGAAGCATTTGATGCAAACCTCTCTTTAAAGCTATTGAGCTCTCTTCGTCTCTTTTTTTTTGTTTTTGTGCGTTTATTTAGAAGTTTCGTGGTGTTCAAGCAAAGTAAGGCTGATTTAGTGCTAATCATGCCAAGTTTTGCGTCTAAAGTTATATGAAAGAAATCCATCCGTGACACTAAGCTATTGTCGGATTTATCCATATGAATCACAGTGAGAATATGATTGTGTGTTTTCAAACAAACTTAGAGGTATCTCATTGCCCCAATTAATACGTTGTGGGCCTGTGAATTGGGCTTGAATTCTTCAAGTTTTCTAATCTCTCATCAATTACTAAATACACCCAATAGCTTTATAAGGAATCTTCCTCTGTTAAGCTGAAGTAAACCATTCCATGAAATGTTGGTATCTTTGAAAAACTATTGAGTGTGTCTAGTATCTTCCTTTATATATAAAAGAACTTTATCAAAGTGGGCCACATGGTCTTATTGAAATACTATTGGGTGTATTTGTATACAGTGTGGTGTAGGATGTTTGTTACCACGAGATTCTATTTCTTCCCCTAGGAATATTGTAATGAAAGAAAAAATAAAGCCTATCAGACGGTTGTTCAAGCTCAATACCCAAAATGGCACCTATGATAATATTGTACACACTGAAAATAACATTGATGAATAAATACAACATGAAAAATACAACCTTAACATAATCCTTGGATGAGCCCGAGTTTGTACAATGAGAAAAATGGCAAATAAAGAATTTTGGTTGGCAAATTAGGTTTTTTTTTGTCCAATAAATTTGAGATGATTTATGGAGTGATTTTGGAGTTTACTTGATTCTGTCAAGGAAACAAACAATGAAAGAAAAACCTAAAAGGTATGTTAGTGACGAAGAAAGTGAACCTCGATCGAAGGCAAAGAGGGGAAGCTTAAGTTGGCTAACCAAGTGAAAAACTAGTACGACAGAGAGAGAGAGAGAGAGGATTGTGAAGTGGTAAAAGATTGGGAGGAGAGAAAAAGGCCTAAGTTTGCTTTTTTGGATTTTTGGAGTTATGCAACAGCAGTAACACAGAGAAGCTAAGATTGAGAACAAGAACCATGCATTGATTAGGTTCATCTTGATCCATTTTGGTACTAGAGTAGGATAAAATTCTTTTCAAACGCATTTTCTGCTATAGCAACATCAACAATGCCATCAAACGGTGGGTTTCATACCATCAAGGTCCTTGCTTCATGCTATAATTTCATCCACTGAGATAGCCAAATTCTATTAGTCATCGAAACAACCGCAAATAAAAGGAGCAAAAGATAAATCAACACATATTGATACATGCATAAACCTAAACAAATTAGCGTGCATGTTACTCATTCTCATAATAACCATTAAAAATGGAAGATGATCTTTATAAAAGAAGAATTGATTTGATATGAAAAGGATCGTAAGACAAATAAATTGATTTGATATGCCCTTTTTCTTATGAAATACAACATTTCAAATAATCACTATAATTATAAGAATTATAACATACAATAAACAAGTTTACAAATAAATATAATATGCAATTTGGTACCAATATTAACAAGCTATTAAAGTCTAATTTTTAATTTGTAATTTGTAATTTGTTTCCTCCAATTGTACATATCATAGGAAGATTATACAAGATTTAACGAAGTGATAAAAAGAAGAAAACCAATCAAAGAAAGGGAATCATAAATACAAAAGAAATACATAAAAATAATCTTATAGAAATTTCGAGTTATTTTTAATTTTATAAAATAAATATTTTGTTAAAAAAATTTAAAAGTTATGTTGAGATTTGTACAATATATTTGTAGAATAAAATCTTTGGTATATTTAGGCTCATCCCATTCGAAAAATGTTCCCAATTAAAAATTTTTAAAAATGATCAAACATTAGTGAAAACTAGAGTGGGCATCTGCATTCTTCTAAATATGACCAAATTTTTAGCCAAACCAATCAGCATTACAGCAAGTCAAGCTGAATCCACCTCCATCAAAGAGACAAATAGTAGTAGCATCAAATCATATTAGTGCCCATCACAATCAGAAAAAATTTGCGCGTAGAAAAGTGGACTCATTCATGGCATAAGACTGGACGATTTCTTTATCTCTATTGTCAGACAAGATTGTTCTGATTTTGACATAATATTACTACCATTCACTTATGTTCCTAAATGCAATCTTGATAGATTGTCTGTTCCACTGCTACATGGGACACTAACTTTAAGTTCCCTAAATTTTTATAATCTCTTATCTAAGAACATATTTTAACCATTTGTATTAAACAAATCTATAGGTGATTCCAATTAAAATAAATGAAATAATTTTTAGTCAGTAAAAGTTTATTATCACAAAATAATTTAATTATTTTAAATTTAATATGTAATATTATCTGCGATGATATTAATAAAAAATTTATTTTTTTAATTTAAAAAATATAAAAAATTAAAAATAATATATAAAAATTACCAATTCACTATCAAATTTTTTTCTCAATGTAAATACGATATAATAAATTTACTTCACCGTCGAGAGTTGACTAAAAAATAATTTACGGTATAATTGATCAAAAAACATTTTAAAATTCTCGCAGGCAACTATTTGAATACTTGGTTTATTAGAAAGTATAAGGGTCGGCAAAACTTATTGCAAAGTGGTGCGTATAACTGTTAATTTCTCCACACCAAAAAAGAAATAAGTCATAACCCAAAACTGTTATTTTTCCCAGTAGTTTATGATCTGCATGCAAGAAAAAAGACAGCATGAGATGAATAGGTAGTGGGTCTGAAATATTATTGACAAAATTGCAGAGAAGAGGGGGGCCGATACCCGACGTGTGCTGCTGCTGGCAATAACATCACCATTTTTTTTTTTTAAATTTCTGATACAACCCTTTCAATAGTTTCCCATTGTTTTTTGCCTCCTGTTTTCATCGTGTCTACGTTCTTGATCTGTTTGTTTGCAATTTAATAAGAAGAAGAAAAATATAGATCATTTTGCAGTAGCATTTCTTTAAACTCTCTTTTCTGTCTTCATGTCAATTTGTTTGCAGTCATAAAAATACTTTCCTTTCCTGTATTTCATTTTTTAATATCCGCATTTGATAGTAATTTAAGATTTTGAGGGTAACCAGACAACATAAGCTTGCACGTCAAGACGAAGAACACGGTATTAAAGAACACTTGTATATAAAATAGTACGTGAAAATTGTTGAAAGATAAAAGCAGTTAACAACAAGGTTTTCTTTCTTTCTTTTATACTCGCTGCTTTATTAAAAAATAAAAATAAAACAAAAATTAAAATTTTTAAATATCAAAAATTATAAAATCCAACTAAAATTGATCTATTGTTTGATTCAATATTTTATTTTTGGTCTAAGCTAAACAAATTAATTATCTTTTATTCTTTGTATGTGAATGTAATAATTTTACAATAATATAATTATTTACAAATAATTATCACATGTGTATGGAGATAAAATTTTAAGACTTTTTTTTTTAAATTTTGACGGTATAAATTAAAAACCAAACTGAAAATTATCAAGTTAATTTAATGAACCAAAAATTAAACTAAATCAAAATTCGATTTTGAATTGATTCAGTTTCCATCTTATTATCTGTTTATGCTATTTTTAGATATTTACACATCCAATTCTCTCTTTATTATTTGCCATATTTTAGAATTTCTTTTGCTCTCTGTGTTTATTACTTATTAGAATTTACTTATATATATCATATTATAAATTTATTTATAATAAAAGCTTAACAAATAATAAAAAATTTAAAATTTTTAACTAAAATTATTTTTAAAAATATCAAAATAATTAAGGGGCTGTTTTAATAAAGAAATATTTTAATTTTAAAAATATTATTTTCAAAATATATCATCTTAGTTTCTGAAAATATATATATATATATATATATCGGTGCATTTAAAAAAATATGTTACTCAAATTTTTATTTTTATTTTAAATTTTTATTATAATTATTTTAAATTATACGATTCAAAATAAATTTAGATGTATCAGTACGCAGGTGTGGATATATTAAAGCCTTTAAATTTACTAGTTGATTAGCTTTCCCATTATTCAATGCCAACTTGTAAAGATCACTCTATTATGTAAAATCTAATAAAGTTGAAAACCATGGGCTCTACTTCACAAACTCTCTATTCATAGTCTCCAATAATCACCATGAACAGATAGAATCTGCCTTGATTGCCTCATCAAATCATCTGGAAAAGTTAGGGATGCAGATAATTATAAAATATTATTATGGCACAACGATTTTTTTAAAAAAATTTTATTAAGGAAAATTATGCAAAATTGAGATAGTATAAATAATCAATGTCACAGTTAGATATATTGAAATTTTCCATATTTATATATTGTTCGAATAAGTTTAAATATTTATTTTTTATTTATTCACTTATTAATCGAAAGTTTTATTAAGAGTTTATATAATTACTATTATAATTATTTTAAACTCTAATAACATTGTTATTATACATTGAAAAAGTTATCCAAAAATTTTAAGTGATTTCTTAATTATATATTAGTTTAATTGCTCATTCATATTTTAATAATAAATGAATGCAAGTTAATAAAATTAAAAATTGGTATGTAATTAATAATTTTAATTTAATTTATAAAATATAATAATTAAAATATTTAATAAATACATTTATGCTCTTTGAAATTTATATTCTTTTTGTTTACATTTTTTACAAAAAAAAAGGGAATATTATCTCAAAATAATTGTATTAAAAATTAAAATTACTCAAATCATAAATAAATTGTTTGAAACAATTAGATAAATTTTGTATACACCACTAAATGATAATAAAAGACTAGTAAAAATATATATTTTATTTTTAGTCAAAATTTTTAGATCACAATAATTTGGGGTTCTTTTGAAAAACGCTTGTCAAAAATTTTTAGACACGTCGCATAATTAAGCATCATAAATGTACACAAGTACTCACACTTTATTTTTTTAATTATTTTATTTAAATATTTTTATTCTCGCTTCATCGAATATAAATAAAATCTCATTTTAATTTTAAAATAAATAAATTTAAATGTAAAATAACTCAATAATATAATATTTCAAAATTTTAGAAATTAAATTAATTAAATAGTATCACATGACTTAATTTTAATGTGCACTATAACAAAAGGAAAGCGAGGGAATAGAAGAAAAACAAATTTAAGATTAGAAGACTAAATATATATATATATATATTAATGTTGTTCCAAAATTGCCTGAAGTAAAAAAGGATTGTATATTCTCAAATAAGTGATAAAATTATAAAATGAGCAAAATTGGAGTAAAATATAAATCTCTCAGCCAAAATTAGAACACAGCAAAGATAGCACGGCTGCAAAGAAAAAGTCATCAGCAACAAGTTATGCCCATGTTAGAAAACTGAGTAGACAAGCCACTGCACCCAGAAGACCCACCGCCAAAATCATTATTCTCTCTTCTTCTTCTTCTTCTTCTTCAAAAATGAAATATTTCCAATTCCTGCTGCTGGTGGTGGTTTAAACCGATTGTTGGAAGCACTTCTGTCAAAATTGCTTTCAGGGGTATTTTTTGCAGGAAACTTTTGACAGTCAGATAGCCATTTGCACCGCATGTAAGTGGTTGATCTCCATGGAGGCAAATGGAGTCCTCTCTCCTTAAGGGACTGTTTGGCAGCTGAACATAGGAGAGTGATTATTTTATTCAGCTTTTCTTTTTTTCCAACAAAAATTGTTGGGAGAATGTTTGTAAGATCTCTGTATGTTGTTGTTGGTCTTGCTAGTTCAAATTGTGACTTGAAATCTATGTCTACTATCAGTCTTGTTGGCTCTTGATGATCATTTTGTTCCTCTCCCAAAACAATGTCAATGTATTCGTATTCGCCTGTTACAAAAAGCACTTATCTGTTTAAGCACTACAAAACAATGAAAATGGAATATTTTGAACTATATTTAAAGACTCCATTTACTGTAGTTATGATAATAATTTATTGAAAGGCTCTCTGTTTAAGCAATTATCTAAAATCAAGCATGGAATCTGAAAGAAAGAAGAGAAAAGCGAAGGAAAAATGAAAAATTACAGCATACCAGAAGGGCAACCAAAGGAAGTGGACCAGCAGGTTTGGCAAAGAGAAGCATTAAAGCCATCCGTTTTTAGCTTCCTAACTAAGCATTTTTTCAGATCAGAACTGCCCTTTTGTGCATCTCTTCTGTTTCTCAAGTTCTTGTTCACACAATCAAGCACCTCATTCTCAGCTTCTTCTGTTTCACTCCTCAGAATCTCCTGAACCCAGAAAACAAAATAAATAAATGAATAAAACAAACAAAAGAAAAGCAAAAACTATAAGGAAATGTAAAAGAAGAACCTGTAAAGTTAGACGACAACTGGTTTCTTGATGATTTTGATGAAGAGAAAAAAAGCACTTTGTGGAAGTAGAAGAAGATTCTGATTCTTCTGATGATTCAATAAAATCATGAACCATTTGTACAAACTTCTCTTCTTCTTCAAAGCTATTACTCATTTTTTCTGTCTTTGTTTCTTTTTTCTTTAAAAAATGGTTTGTTTAGTCTAACGCTGAATTGTGCCTGGAGTATTTGTGCATTTTATAGTTGCAGAAGCAGGCTGCGTATGGCGGTGGAAAAATTGTTTTATGATGACAGATGAGGTCATTCTAATTAGTGGTACCACCTGTCACACTCATATATATGTATATATATATATATATATATATAATTAATCCTATAAACATTAGGATACTTTGTACATAAATTGAAGGTCATATTTGCTTTCAAAATTTTTAATTTTTATATTTAAATTTTTATATTTTTTATTTATATTTTAAATTTTTTATTATATATTTTAAATTTTATGTTAATTATTTTAATTTTATATTTTATATTTTAAATTAAAAAATATAAAATATATATTATAATTTATTTTTTTTATCACTTATACTATTTTTTTGAGTCAAGATAAACTCAATCTAAATAGAATTTATCATGACACAACTCAAATATCTAAATTTCTCAATTATACTAAAATTTAATAAAAAATAAATAATATAATACGTTAATTTGTATTACAAGTGTTATTATAAATAAATTAAATTAAATTAAAGGGTTATCGGAAATATTAGTGCAGAATATTCTTATCTTGTATAATTTATTTGTTAGAAAAAAAATAAAATAATGAACAAAGACATGGGTCTACAAC
Source organism: Swietenia macrophylla (assembly GCA_032401905.1). NCBI lineage: Eukaryota > Viridiplantae > Streptophyta > Magnoliopsida > Sapindales > Meliaceae > Swietenia > Swietenia macrophylla. The sequence continues at coordinate 1,580,529 of CP135560.1, read as the reverse complement.
TAGAAGCTACTTGAAGGATTAAGTGGATTTTCATATCCCTTTTTAATTTTTTTTGCTTTTCAAATACAATATCTACCAGATGAAGAAGCTTTCACTATTTTGTGATGGGGACTCACCATGGTGTCTAAAAAAGATTATTATTTTGTCAATTTTGAAGAAAATTAACTTTTTAATTGAATTTTGTTATTGATTTACTGATGAATTTTTGACAAATTTTATTTGTTTTTTGTGTATTAAATGTCAAATTTATAGACAAATATTAGTTTAGTTCAATTTAGTAAGATTTTTTAAGATATTACAAGAGATTTGAAACTCAATTTTATTTAATTAAATTTTGTTTACATCAAGACAAAAAAAGGTATGAAATATATTTATTTTCTTTAAACATATCAAATTTATGGTGCTTTTGTATAATTATGTTACGGGTCACAATAAAAATTTTAAAGTGTTAATTTAAATAATTTAAGCGTTAAAATACACATACAAATTATAAAATTTAGCTAAATTCAAACATGCTTACATGTGTGCACACTCCAACAAAGTATCTTCTTTGCAAAATTAATTTTTAAGTAAAAAAATTACACAAATTAAATTATTTTCAAATTTTAATAGAGTAAAATTGGATTTTTAATAAATTTTATGTATACTTTATAAGTAAAAATAAATGCTAAAAAAATATTTTAATTTATATTTTTAAAATTAAAAAGAAGCACGACAGCTTTAAATATCGCAAAAATTTTATCAATTAAAATCAATTAGTAAATAAAAGAAAGTTTTTATTTGCAAATTTTATTGATTGGTTGAATGTGTTTGTCGTGTAGAAAGTTTGGGATGAAAGTGTATAAGAAAATGGGCTTGGTGGGGTGGCAAATCCCACAGCCTAGATTCTGCACAATTTTGATTTTAGTAGTCAACATAACAAGCAAAGTTTCAACATCAGCCTCTTGATTTTAGAAAAAACAATCAAAGATAGGTTGAATAATCAAATAGATTTGATACCCTAAAATTTTTGCACTATGATGCCTTTCTGTGGGACTAAATAGAACAGTGGATACCACAGAGATAGGCAATGTTCATTCATTTGGAGTAGGCAAAAAGAGTACAACAAGGTTATATTATTATTACACATTTTACTTTTTCAAGAACACGTAAAATTTAATCGATGTTTTTAACCTTCTATTCAGAAGAAATTTATGAAAATTCTCAAACGCAAATGGCATATGTCCGTACTTTATAAAGATGCAAATCTGAAGAAATTCATCATTGTTTTGTAAAAATACAATGCTGTTAAGTAGCAATGCCATGATGTAGTACTTCGAATTTGCATTTTAAAAGTACGAAGATTGGTAGAAAAGATTCAAATGCCGAAAAAAAAAACAATAATAATAATAATAAATAAAAAAGATAGGACCGTCAAAAGGGGAAAGCTGCATTACTTTTAATTTTCCTGCCAGATTGTTTGGCCTTACTTGCCACAACCAGTTTCATATTCAAAGCTGTATTCCCCCATTGCAGATTGAAAACTACATAATAAACACATCACAATGCATTAGTAGAGCAACAAATAGAAAGATGCATCAAGTGTAATGAGTGAAATCAAACAAGTCCTCATTGAATCCTAGAACAAATACATCATAGCTTCAGTTTTTGTCAGAATGGAATCAGAGAATGAAATGCATGAAAAATTCAAGAATTTAGCATTAATAATCTTACATGAAATAAAAGTTCATCAGGTGAATTGGCAATATACAAAACTATGCGATAAAAAGTTCATAAGGCAAATTGGCAATACACAAAACTAGCCATGTTATGCAGACTCCGTAAACTACTCTAACAAACTTGTTCAAAAACGTTTTCATACCCGCTAATAGTGTCCTCAAGTCTGTAGTATGAAAGTGATTTGGCCATGTCTGTATTGAAATAGCAGCTTGCTGGAAATGAAAAAGCAATTGCAAAGAGCAATAAAATTGTAAACAGAATTCTACTCATGACCTGAGTCTGATTCCAGAAAATTAGCAGCCCTGAATAGAAAGATTCCATCAGATGTAGATCAATTGACACTCAAATCAGGAGGCAGAAGAATGAAGAACCGTATGCTCCCTATGAGGTGTTAAATAACTTGAAGCCCGAGATAGCACACATCATGCACTGGAAAAAGCAAGGTACAAGAAATTAATGGCAACGGAAGCAAATGATTACATGAACAAAAGCAAAATACATGCCACCCATGCGTTGTTTTCTAGACTAGATGTAATCTATCCTATCTAGACTATTTACATAGAAGCTAAATAGTCAGAATATAGCAACTGACATATAGAGATATATATAATCTGCCAAACAAAGAGAACAAATCACAAACAAGATAATATCACAGAATCTGTAATAAAAATTAACAAGCATAAAGTTTCCTCTAGAGATCAGAAACACATTATAACATAAACCAAGCTACTTAGAAATCTGAAAGAAGAGGGGAAGGCCAAGTGAGAAATATCATATGTTTTGAAAGGGGAGGAAAATGCTGAAAGGAAGAAGACGGGCATTATGTTTTTGATGTAGTAACAAATGTCAACAAATGAGAAAAACCCATATATAATCTTGTACAAGCAAGTATGACAAATACATATAAAGACCAGTAAATCACCACAGGAAGTTATTCCCAAATTGGTGAAGGCCAAAATCAGTGAAGAAGGCGGAAAGGGTATCACCTTGTACATGTTGTGGAAAGAATTGAGATTTGAGAAAGTCTGGCATGAATTAATGAAGAAATTTTGTGTAAGTAAAAATCTGCAACGAAATGTTCAATCCCATTCTGAAGATATGCATGGTCAAACTGCATCATTGTAGCCATTGACTGCAAGAAATAATAATCAAAATGGAACTGATTGCACTTTTTTACCTTTCACTATCTTTCATATTTCTGACACCATAGGTAAGCATCATAAGTGTAATGTCAAATTTGTTAGTTAATAGAGGTACTATGAAAAAATTCAAAATTAGATAAAAATGAAAAGTAAATCATAATCAATGCCAACACTAACAGTCATTGGATAAAAATTGATACTTCCATTTAATATGCTTGGAAGAAAAAAACTTTCTTTTATAAACAACTTGAACATCTAATTTTCTTCACATGCAAACCTCCAACAAAAATTTTTCTCGCCTGCTCTATTCTCTCGTAACCAAAGAATGGGCCAGCTCTACATTACAACTTAGAATAAGTGCCCAGGGGGGTACAAATTTGGATGTGTTGACTGTGCAGCAACAACAACAACTAAGCTGCGGCAAAAGAATGCTGAAAGAAAGAGATCTATTTTGGTTCCAAAATTGCATCTCAGTTCTCTATGATTGTTAGACTGATATCTTTATAAAATTTCTCAGACAAAATGATGAGTAGGATATTCATGCTCATATCCATTATAATCATAGTATAGCCTCTCGCCCTTAGCAATATCACGAGTAGCAACCAAAAAGACCCTGCATTCACCATTTACATCATATCTCACACATTTACAATTCTGCTTCTTCTTGCCTTCCCTGCACAAAATTGGATGTGTTTTAAGAACAACAAACTTAAATTTTCTTTCAATCCAATAAAACATAAAGAAACACAGAAATGTATAGTATTGGGGCTACCTCAGACCATTTGTTGTTGGAGAATACATAGACCAGAATAAGTCTAGATAAATAAATATATTGGAATATTATTTATATTATTTGATTTAATCAGAATACAGACAAAGCAAGATGAGTTGTGCGATCTTACAGAGTATGATTGTTTATGCCATTGATAAAGCGAGCAATGTTTCCACGTTTATCAGGGCAAATGACAAGACTTTTAGATGGGTCTGTCGCTAAAAGAAGGGTCATCATACTATCACAATCATCATGCTCCCGACTTTTTATGAAATCCACATCGCCAACATATTCCGTAATGAATGTCATATCCTTTATCTGGCCATCTGCCTCAACTGTAAAACTGCATCACAAAATCAACATGATTTTACCCAATGATCTAGCATGATCAAACAAAATAATAGCACCTGCAAACGAGTTAAAGATAAAAGTACCCTTCACATGAATCATAAACTACTATGAGGGGAGGGCATTCGCCTCTTTTGCACATTGCTCTACATTGTTCCAAGGTCTCTATATCTTCTTTGGAAAGAACCTAATAAGAAAATCATATATTATAAAAAATACTCATTATGAGTGAACTAAAAATTCTCAGAGAAAACAAAAGGGAAAGAGAAGTACAAGATCAAACCTGCATGCCACCATTTTCAAACTTTGCCTGATTGGCAGATCTAGGAGCCATGCCAGGCATATAAGTTAGGTCATCACTGAAATCCATTTGCAATGCTGTTAAAGCAGAAGCAAGGGTGCCCATTTGTCTCAGTCTTTGAGAAGGATCTTCTAATGGCATAAATGGCAGTAGTCTCCTTCTTTTCTTTTGTAACACCAATGATGTAGAACGTCTTCGACGCTTTCTAACATCTAGATATCAAACCAACAGAAACAAAAAAAAAAAAAGCACCAATTAGAGATTACCATTCAAAAGCAAGTAAAGAAGTACTAAACTAAGCCCAGTTATTGTTTATTTATACATTTACTTGGGTAAGGAAAAAAGGCTTATAACCACATGAGAACCATAGACTGAGTGAACTAGTTGACCACAAAATCAAGAAAAAAAGAATACAGGCATTGTTAATGCCCTAGGCATCTAAGAACAAAAATTACATCTCACACAGCAACCATGAAGGATAAGTAATCTCAAAAGGATGTTTGGGCATCAAGCCACCTCCACTTGCAACTCTGTTGCATGAAAAAGAAAGACACTTTAAATTCTCAAGTGCTGGAAATTGTTTTGATTTTTGTAACATGATCTGTATCCAAAATGTAGATAGCATGATCATATCACATCCTTTTTGCCCTCCCTTGTCATAGTAAGTAGAAAAGCTAGCTACTTCAAGTGGGATACTAGAGGGCAGATGAACCCATACATACAAGCATAAAATTCATGCATGCACATACGCTAGTTAAAATTTAATTTGCTGAATAATGCAAGCGCTTTTCTGCAGTGTTCATCTATACATTCTTTGGTTCAATAATCTTGTTAATAAATAGATGACCACCCAACCATAGCTTTGTCCAAATTATTATCATACAATTTCAGTCATGTTAAAATATATAGTAATTTCTTCTTGAATAAGTGAAATAGATCATACAATTCCATATTTCATCAAGATTAACATTTTCAAATTTGTCAAGAACCTATGTGATGAAGATCAAGTATTTGACAAAGTAGCATCAACCCTTTTTTTTAATATTTAACTTTAGTCTGTCATTATCTTAGGACTCTGTTTTCTGCAGAGTAATATTTCAGTTCAAATTAGCTTGCTGTCTTCTCTGTATTCAATTGAACCAACAAACCTTTAGTTGATTTTATGGTGTACTAGGTATTGTTGGAATCAGTGGGGCATTGAGTTCTTTATTTTTCATATCCAGACTTTTAATCATCATTTCTATCATTACCTGGAATATTCTCATAATCAACATGATTTTGATTTATCCTCTTTTCTAATCACTTGGGAAGTCTTTGTTTTATCACAACAAGCCATTTATAATAATTTATTATCATTACCTTGGATATTCTCATATTCAACATGATTTTGATTTATCCCCACTCTATCTTGGTTCACCACGCAACATCAGATTTACATCAGAGCTTATCATGCGTTTTATGTTTGGTGTCAAAGCTAAATTATCCTACACATTTCCAAAACAATGTCAAGAAATTTGCAAATACTCAACCATCTGACAAAATCTGTACAAAAAGGGGAAAAATTGCCAAAGAAGCTGTATTGATACTTCAACTGTATTCAACATCAGTATCTCCTTAGTTGAGACCACTGTAATATTGATGTCATATTTGTCCTCCCTCTACCTTGAGGTGAATAATGTAAACAAAGTATTTGACCGAGTAAAATCAATTGAAAGAATAAAGTGTATCTTCAAATTTTGTTTAATCTTGAGCTTGAACTCCATTTGTTATCTCTATTATCATCTTAGGATTAGTTTGTATCTCTTTTTCTGCCCCACATTTTTCACCTTATTCACTAGTAAAATACCAGAGGCCATGCAGCCTTCTGAGCAGAGTCTTGTATTATTTGAAATACGAAATTCAAAGAGACTTATATTTGACATTGTTTATTTCCTAATCTTGTTCTAGGCATTCTGTTAAATCAACAAGGTATTTAACTAATTTCTTCATTGTCTTAGGTATTTTCAGAATAAATATGCCTTTGAGTTGTTATATTTCCACTGCCATGGTTTTTAATTTTGAATTATCCTTTTCCATAATTGCCTTGGGCATTATTACAGTCAAGAAAGTTTTGGTTTAGCATATTAAAAAAAACATTTAATTAAATAAATCTCCCAAGTTTAAATACCTACCATTCCAGTAGGATACTCTTGAGTCCTCTTGAAAATTAAGCCTTGATCAATACATACAAACATAACATTATATACATCATAGTAATTACATAATCTTCATTCAAATCAATAGGTTGAAATAATAGGTTACACAATCTACTCAAAATGAACAAAATTCTCTGCCCATTTCTCTCATTTCGTATATATTAATTTGTGTTCTCTATTTAATGACTTTTCTCTTGTAGGAAATAGAAAAATATACATTATTTCAAGAACCCCATACATTACTTGAAGAAGCCATGAACAAATACAAAAATGCCGATCAAGTCATAACAATACAAAATTGTTGCGAAAGAAAAATAAAATAAAACTAACAGAGGATAACGAAAACAGTGAATCACAATTGCACCTTGAGAGGAATCACATTTCTCTTTCGCCTCTTTACACTTCTGAATTTTGAAAAAATCGATTATCTTCTTCTGAGAAAAGCCTGAAAAACCAATAAACAAACAAAACATGTTGCCACATTTTGCGTTAGAAAATTTAAAAACAAAAACAACAAAAGCAACAAAACGAAAACAAAATCCCCTACTTCTTACACGTCTCTGGCCAGAACAATTGTGGCATAACCAGGATCCAATCGGGACTCGAACCACGATCGGTCTCAGGCATTTCATGTGGAAACCTTTGTCACATTTATCACACAACAGCAGCTCGTCAGGTCGCTCGCCGGAGCCGCATTGCTCGCAGCTGACGTCGCTATAGTCCCCTCGGTCCAACACTGCGTAACGCGCCTTTGCCAGTATCTCCGCCATCGACTTCACCTTCTTCGGAGGTGGCGACGGCGACAGCATTCGTCGCGGTGCCTCCGTCCTCCGCCGCGAGCCGATGAGCCGCCGAGCCTCCGCCGATGAGGTGGTGGTGGCTGGAGCCATAAATGAGGAAGAACAAATCTGGAATTAATGATAATGATCGCGGGTACAAATTGAATTTTGAAATAATATAGACGCTCCGGAAGGGAGCCGAAATTTTGTGTTACAGGGAAAAGTAAGGAAATTGTGCTTTGGCCTCTCGCGGGCAAAAGAGAGAGACAACGAAGGATTGGCGCTAACGTACGCCTTTTGCGCGCACGGAATTTGATGTGCGCATCTGCGCAGGTACTTTGTCGTTGATGCCTTCCTTCCTGCCGGTTCTTCACTAGCCGTTTGGGAGAATCTTGAGAAGACGAAAATGACCTTGCAAATTGCTAACACTGCCTTTCATGCGACTTCTTAAAGTTGTACAGATTGGGTCGTCGTGACAATTTTGTTACGTTAGGCGTTAACTTACTTTTAACAGAACATAAAACATGACATTGATTGTTAGATGAAACAAGTGATATGGGGTTGAGACAGTAATCAAGTAATTATGACGTAAATTTATTTATAATATATATGATAAATTATTTAAATAATTATATTATTTTAATTTATTTATTATTTAATACATTTATGTTATATTTATTAAAATAATTAATTTATATTGAAAATACAATTAATTTCTACACAAGAGATCAAATAACTTGCTTTTTTTTTTTTTTTTTTGGGTAAGGGGCTAACTCTAGCCTAACTTTAAATGTGTTATTGTAGCAATCAGATAAGACTTTGGTGGTGACTTTTATGTAACTCTCTGTTGACAGCAGTTGGATTCTCGATCTTCTCATAACAATTAAGCAAGTAAAGTCCTCCTTTAGCCACTTCTTTGAACAATAATTTTTGATTCTTTTCCTTTACAAGGTATACATTATTACAAAATTCAATCAATAGAACGTTATATTACATATTGATTTTAAGGTACTGACTAATTTTTTGATTATCTCAGAGAAAGGTAAATATCTTTAAGTAAGAGAGGTTGCTATTGATTGTAGTATCATACAAATTCTAGTTTTAATGATGATAAAATATTATGCTTTTATCAATCCATGAGAATGAATTTTTGTGGAAAAATTGAAGTCATAAATCAAGTTACAAGTTTAGCACAATATTGGTAAAATTAATTGTTGTACGCTTGGGTGTATGTGCTTACATTAATTTATTTAAGTTCACACTTTCTCTTAATATTCATGCTTGCAAGTGTATGCATTTAAAATATCAAATCAAATTTTTTTTCCTTGATTTTTACATTTCAAATGGACCTATTTGCAAACTTTTAAAACCAAAGTTTTGGACCTAATTGCAAAATTTCCAAAATTGAACAAGGACCAATTTGTAAGATTTTCAAAATTTTTGAAAACAGAATGTATTACTGAAAAATGCTAAATTGATCAACATATTACTCGAGCTGTCCAACTGGATTGATTGAATGTAGATTTTAGTTCAATTGAATCAATTGTTCAACTGAATCAGCCGATTATTTTGTGAAACTAGTCAACTGATTCCCTGGGTTTATGTTAGGTTCTTTGAACTTCAAAAATTATTCAATATTTTCTTGAATTGATCAATTGTTTTTGCTTTATTTTTTATTTTTATATATCCTAATGGCTAGTTTTGAATCACAACTATAAATATATAAGTTATTTCACACATTTTAAAAGATTTTGAACATTCTCTCACGCATCCTAAGTATTTGCGAAAATGTTTTGAATTTAAAAATTATTATTAAGTTTACAAATTACTACAAACATACATTATATACAGTACTTATTCATTTATTTACATTCTCTCGTTAAAGAAATTTTTTAAAAAATAATTTTTATTACCAATCTTTCTTTAAATATAAAAGAAACTTGAAAAGAGTTATTCTATTCTTATAAAATTAAGCCGAGTAATTAAGTGAATCACTTATTAAGTTATAAAAAAAATCAAAAATTTCTTTTGTTTTATTTGTGTGTCTTCGAGGTTGAAAAACTTATCTTTAATGAAAAAGCACAAGGATGAAGCTTGTGATGTAAATTTAGGCTATTGAGTTGCCAAACTATTATAAATTTTATATTTATTTTTTTCTTTCTCTCACTTTTATTGACATCATTTGTCAAAAGAAATTATTGGATTATCTTGTGTTGCAAAAAATTTTTAGCAACCCAATTGACCTCCTCTCTCCCCTCTTGAATTGCATACATAAATTTCAATTGCAACGTTTTAGCTTAATAAATAAGAAGCTATATCAAACGTGAGCAATTTCTAACTTTTCACCATTACCCACTTTGAGAGTTTTATTGCCTTTGTATTCTAATTTAGTGAAAAAGTTGCCCACTTCACTGGTGACGTGATTGGTTTTTCGTGAGTCTAAATACCATCCAATTTCCCTTCCATCTTCCTCTATTGTGACAAATGCTAAGGATTAGCTTGAGTTGTTTCTTTCTTTGTCTCAAATTCCTGTTACCAATAAGCCTTGGCTGAGTGTCAAACTTTGTTGCAGATCTGACAGGTGATTTTTGAGGTCTTCTTCCTTGTATTGTTCTTCCTCTTCCTTGTGTTTCTCTTCCTCTTTACTGCTTTTCAATATTTGAGTTTCACAGTTGTGTTGTGAAGTTCTAGCCCGCTTTTAAAAGACAACTGAGCATAGACATTTTAACTAACAAGGCTTTAATTTTGGAGGTGATATTCATAACCGTAGATTCAAATTCTTGGTCTAAGCATGGAAAAATGTATTCAATCAACTTTTTCGTTTATCACTTGCTTTCTAGCAATGGTTAAAACATCTACAAGTCTCTTCATTTTACTATAAGAGTATGTTTGTTTTTATTAATCCATGAGCAAAAGGAAAGGAATTTTCAAAGAAACTCTTTTGTTTGTTTGGAAGAATAAAGTGAAGAAAGAGGATTCCTTAGCAATTTTTATTTTTCTAAGTGAGGAAAAAAAAGATTTCTTAGCAATCTTTATTTTTCCAAGTGATGAAAGAGAAATTCTCGCTTTTGAATGAGGAATTCTCTTTGCCTCTTTCAAAACAAGTAAACTTACAATTTTATCATTAATTTATGTATTTTAGTATAATTTTTTTCTTTAATTAATTTACTATAATTATTTTTAATTAATTAATTAATTATTTTAAAATTTTATTATAATAATATTATATTGTTTTATTTTATTTATAAAATTAATTTATCATCATTAATATTTATTTTTATTATAAAAATTCAACACCATCTTATAAACTATAGTTATTATTTTTTTATAGATATTTTAATTTATAACTTTATATTTATTATAATTCATATAACTAGTCATTTTTATTTAATAATTTTAATTTTAATTTTTTTAAAGACAAACTAACTATTAAATAAAATTAGAAAAAAATATTCTTATTTGTGATTATAACATAATTTTATAAATATTATTAAAAATTATATACACTTTTAATAAAAAAATTTAATATTCATATGTAATTGAATTTATAAATTTTAAAAAATAAGTGATGCATTAAAAATATAAAATATTTTTAAATCAACAAATATATTTAGAAAGTATAAATTTAAACATTTATTATTAAATTATTTATTAAATTTATAGGATTTAATTATTTATGTTTAAAAATAAAATTTAAAGTTAATTTACTTTTTTAATTATAAAATACATAAAATATTTCAATATAAGTAAGTATTTTTTTCCAAATAAAAATATTTAATGAATATAATGTATATTTATATTTAGGAATATTAAAAACATAGATTTGTTAACTATTATTGTAATAATTATTTTTAATAAATACAATAATTTAAATTAAAAATATTAATTTATTAATAAGTATTAATAAATTTAAAAGTAAAAAAAAATTTTGTCAAAAAATAATAAATTTCTTTTTATGGATAATTCGGTGGTGCAAGCAAATAAAAAAAAAACTCATTTTTTTCCTTTCTCATTTCCTTTCCTTTCCTTGTTCCTTTTCTTATTACTTTCCATTCTTAAAAACAAATACAAACGAAAAGTCATTGTTGGACAAAGCTCCTTTTTTTCAAGATTGGATTTGATTTTTGAGTTGCATGATTGTGGCATGTGACCAGGATGAATGTTAACCACTGTCTCCCAAAGCTCTTGAGAGTGACACAAATGGTATATATTGCCAAAACTGATTCATTTATAGTGGACAGTGGCTAGCTGAGGTGTAGTTGGTCTAGTTTTGTCCAGTGATGATAAGCTTGGTTCTCAATGGCAACAACACTTTGTGTTTCATCATCCATGACAGTGCTATACCTATTTGGGATTGTTTTTTATCTATCAATATAGCTTTCGAGATCATTTCCATACATTGTTAGAAGTATCTTAACTTTTTAGTTAGCTTTGTCAGTCTAGTTTGATAGGCACAGAGAATGTGAGTCTGCTTAAATGGCTCGGAATCACAGTTGCAATGCTGTTTGCATTGCTTGATGTAGAGCCTAGAAAAGAAGTAGTGTGGATCGCCAACCTTCCTCGATACCATGTTTGGAGAACTAAGTTTGTCTCACACAGTGTTTGAGAGAAATGTGTTTTTGTCTTTAGTGCTCCAAGTGTTACAATGGTGTAGTTAGCAAAATATTTATCATGTAAAAGGTGTAACCCTACCTCAATGTACATGTGTGACAAATAAATAAACCAATTTGTTTTACTGCTATTGTACTATGTCCTCTTTCTTGTCCATATCCATCTGCTGCAATATCATTTATTGTCACTTGCTACGGCTCTGGTTTTTTGGTTAGGCTACACAGCCACCTACACTTTTCTTGCTCTTCAATCCCTTGTCTTGCGATTCAAATGGTATGCCACAGGGTAAACCTTGGTTTGGCTGCTTGTGGTGCGATTTTTCGAGATTCAAGTGGTTTCTTCTTCGGTGATATTGCTGCTCCTCTAGGCAAGCAAACTTCTTTTTTGTGCAAAAATTATGGTAACTATTTTTCCTATTGAAAAAGCTCATGCCCATCATTGGAATAAGCTTTAGATTGAAAGAGATCCTATATTAGTGATTCTTCATTTAACAAAGCGTGTTATCTCTCCTTGTCCTATTTTTGATAGATTGAATAATTGTTTAGTCCATTACATCTTGTATGGACGTTTGCTTTACACGTCTTTAAGGAAAGAAGTCGTGCTATTGATATGCTGGCTAAAAGGGGTTCGGTCCAAGACTCTTTTACATGATAAAATGTTCCTGCTTCATGAATTTTATCTTTCCAGCATAAAGATGCGAATGACCTCCGTTATTGCAGATTTTATTGAGGCTTCCTCATGCTGTTCCCGTAAGGCCACAACTTGGAGGTCTGGTTGTTGGTTGCTGATTGATACAGCTGCATGTTTACATCTGTTTGCAGTTTTGGTACCGTTACTGGTTTCCAATTTAACTGTTGTCGGGCTAATGCTTTTATCATTACTATTGTTGGGTTCTCTATTGCTCTTATTGGGTGTATAGCCATCACTAACTCCATGAATCGAGAATGTTTTGACTTTAGGATTGTGCTTATTAGCGTACACCCTTCCATGCTTCTACCAGAGTTTTCTCTACTTTGCTTTATTTTTTTTTTAATTTTTAATTTTTATTCTATTTATTTTATATAACGTTATCAAATTATTTTATATATTTTTAGATATTTATGTTTGTGATCTTTTATATATATATATATATATATATATATATATATATGTATGTATGTATGTATTTGAAAGCATTAAATAAATATATTCATCACCAATTCCTTCACCAACAGAATATATATCCGATAAATCGTTAACGGTTGGATCCTTTGAATTAGCTAGAACAAGAATAGGTTGAATAAAGTACAATTCATTTATACGATCAATAAAAACACAACCCAAAAGAGCAAAAGGAATGAAATGAACAAACAAATAACATTTAGCCATTACAAAACTACTTAGTTCTAATCCACCACCATTTCCTTGGCTTGTCGAAGATCCCAGGTCCGTAAGTTGAATGAAAAATCTCAACAAGTAGAGGAAATTGCAGCAAAGCAAAAAGTGTAACAGGAAGACTAGCTAGCAAAATAATCGGAATTGAAACCCACGATATTCGTTCTTGAAGAACAATGACTATGGTTATTCCAAAATTTACCATCATCGTTGCTATGGAGAAGAAAAGTGATGAAAGGCCGATCATAAGCTTCATCGGCAACGACTTGAGAAAATCTTCTTCTCTGTATCTTGATTTAAGAATACCTAAGAACATCAGCAATGAAGTACAAGAAGAAAACAGGGACATTGCGTCGGAAATTATGAAAACCATGAAGGAATTTCGGTTTAAGTAAAGAGGGGTCCCTGTGTTTGCATCGTAGCCACCCGGCACAATGAATGCTACAGAAAACATAATAGTGACAATAAGAGCAGCCACAACTGTGCATGATTCTGCAGTTGTTTTCATCCATATCTCACCATCTTTTACTAATTGCTTGTGTTGATCAGTAAATAAAGTTCGGGGAGATTTTTCTTGTTTATTTACCATTTCCTTATATTTTGGTTGTACAATACTCTCAACTTCCTGTAATAAAATAGAAAGATATATGATTAGGTTATCTAAAACTTATACACGATAGAAACTTGTAAACCATCACATACCTTAAACCATTGTAGTTCTCTCTGCATCTGTAGAGCGGCGCCGGGGACCCGATCAATCTGAGAAGACGGTGCCAAATATGCAGCTTGATGCAAAATATTGTCATGAAGTTTGTCCCAAGAAGTTGCCACTGAGTTCTTCTTTGCACCAATTGTGTAAATAAGATTGAAAATCTTTTCTTGGCGTTGCAATGTTGCATATTGGAATATATTGCGGTCATATTCATCGTAACACCAAATAATATCTGGGTAATGTTTCATTATCTCTGCGATGAACTCAACAATTCCATGCTTCACAGCTTTGAATACTACTCTTTTTATCCCAACATCCTCAAGTTGTGACCCGCCTAGTGTCGAGATTTCTCGACAGATGCAACTTAGAAGTTCTTGAGATTGCAGATGTGTTAACTTCAACTCATATATGTGCATGATTGCTGTAATTGAGTAAAATAAGAAAGCAGTTCATCAAATTGAAAACGCATTAATCATCTAATGATTTAAAAATGTTATATATATATATATATATATATAAATTCGTTTAATATTCTTTAGTTGATTTAATTTTCAAAGTAATTAATTTGCCATCTTACTTACCAAAAAATTTCAGGCTTTTGCAAACCATGTTTCGCAATCGGCACAATGCTGCGAGTATGAAACCCAACTTGAGGTTATGCATTAAACACAAATCAATTTATAGTTTCCTATAGCATAAGAGAATTAAAAAAGAAAAAAAATACACAAGAAGAAAGAAAAAGAAAAACAATCTGATTGATCAGTTTCTAACAATTTCTATTGGAGTTCTCTTCTAGTCTGAAAAATTTTAATCACCTCGAGTGATAACATTTCTGTGCTCTGCCGGGACTTCGTGGGGCTTCTCAATGTCTCCATGAATGTAGTTGGAAGCATGAGGATGATCTATGTATATACCTTCAAGAAGTCTTGAATTAAAAATTAATTCTTTTATTAAAAAATGCATTTTATGCACATCTTTGTAAGATTCCACATTATCAGTAAGGTGTCTTTAATTTTTTTTTTTAAAACCACATGCACTTGCTAATATTTAATATTAATTGTAAAGACAGTATTTTGTTTGTTTAAATAAAATTGAAAGGTGGTAATGTAATTAACTGGTGACAAGAGTTACCTACATGAATATACCCATTGTTCCCAAATTGCAAGGGGAGTTCCACTTGGGAATGCGGATGGTTTTTGAGCCAATATATCTAGGGCTGTGTCTTTATCATTGTCTTTAGCAAAAGCCAATTCTCTATATCTTTGAAGCAAATCCAGGGCAATATCTGTTTCGCAAATCAATTAAAAGAAAAAGTAACAATAATGTTAGGAATATAAACTCTACTCATATAAATTGATGCAGTGATATCATAACATTGTCCATCTATTTGTACGTAACTCTACTCATATCAAAGGTCAGCCAGAAATGAAGAGTTGAGGACAAAAATGTTAAGAAAAGTAAATCTAAATTTTTAAGATTTAAAGAAAAATATTTAAGACATAAATTTAGTAGGCTAAAATTTATAAATAGTTAACAAATGAAGGGGTTAAATGTTCACTTTTTAAAACTGGGGGTCAATATTTTATATATATATATATGTTAATAGGTCAATTTAAAAAAAAAAAATAGTTAGGATTAAATGCTAACTTTTCATAATTTTAGATCAAAATATTAAAGAAATAAAAATTAGTATACGGAACTTTAAAAATATTGCTATAAATTTTGGGATTAAATATTTACTTTTTAAAGTTAGAAGGGGTAAAAGTATAAATATGTATATATTTTAGGTTAAAATTAAACATATAGTATATTTAAATTTCAATAATGTTGTAGCTTTCCCCATTCCTATCAATTAACGTAAAAATATTATAATATTGTTCATTAATTTGCACATACGAGTTTGTATACAAATTTATATACTTAACAATGAAATCAACGTAACAAGCAAATTACATCCAAAATTCTTACCATAGAGTTCGGCAATAATACAAGTTGTGAGAAGCGTAGCTCCATTTTCGCTTTTATCTGGATGGAGTTCTTCCATTGGTGTCACAGAATAAAGATATCGAACCATGTCTTTATGGCCATAGAGAGATGCTACAACAACTGGAATATTGCCACCTTGATTTGGAATGCGAAGCAATTCTGTGTTTTTTTCAACCAAATACTCGGCAATCTTTATGATTCCACCAGTGGCAGCGAAATTAAGTGCTGTGGCACCTTTTTTGTTCTTGATGACCAAGTCTCTTTCGTCCATCCGTTTCACCAACTCTTCCACCATTTTTACACGTCCGGCCAGAACTGCGATGTGCAGAGCCGTGTCTCCGTCCGCTGAAAGGCTTGCGTTTAGTGCATCTGGGCGATCTTTAAGGAAACTTTTTGTAGTTTCCAAATCCCCGCTGTCCACAGCTCTGTATAGAGGTAAGTTTTGAATGTAATCGGTGTGTTTTGCATCTGCGTCTGCTAAAATGATTAGAGAGAACTGTTTGATACATGATTTCATAATAAATTCTAAATGCAAAAACAAGAAAGCAGAAATTAAACACCTTGGTTTTTGCTCGAGCTTTCTTGTGATATTGAAGGCAGCTGTGCATTTGATTCTTTTGATAGCCAGTCGGCAAGGTCAAATACAGTAGAGGGAGATGGCCCGAACATTATTTTCTTATGAAATAAACGAACTAGATTATTGATGCAGGAGCTAGTAATAAAATACTATGTATAAATAATGTGTATGATGCATGGCAAAAGAGAGAATTGCATTCTTTCATGTGTAATCTTGGGAATCTTATGATCAATTTAGGGTTCGAATTGATCTTACCTTTGATTCCATCTCAATGAGAAATGGGATCTGGAAATTACAGAAAAGGAAAAGGAGATTGGTCTTGAAGAAATAGTGAAAGAGATACACTCTGCATTTTTTCTTCTTTATAATTTCTTTATTTCCCTGGCATTTTGCCTTTGAACTACACTTTCTTCAAAGCGCATGTGAACTCAACATGCTGCAGTTTCTTTATACTTTTCTTTTTCTTCTTCCCTCCAATCACGGTTCATTTGGATCCAACAAAATATCATAGTATAAAATCTTGAGTAAATTCTGTCTAACTATAACAGAAAGTATATATTTTTGTTGATCATTATCTTAATTTACAGCTATAAAATGAGCAATCGTAGAGGTGATTTCTTGCAGGGAATATTTAAAAGTCCAAAGAGAAGTGGCCTTTACCTTTTTTATTTTTTTAATTTAAATTTTTTAATTAACATGATGAATATATTTAAATTTCAAAAATTTAATGCATGGATCAATTAATGAAAATGAGTGCCCCTAATTTTTAGGTGTATGTATATTATTTATTATAATTTAAGTGTGGTGCTTCTAGTTCATTCAAATTTGTTGTCCTAAGGTGTGTGCTTTATTAAAATTTCAGACGAGAAATCATTGAAAATCTTTTGCATGGAAGCTTGCATATTGAGATGATTTTGGGTCCGAAATAATTATGTGAAAAGATGTTTAATAAATTTAATATAAACTAATACAAAAGTTAGTTTAATAGATTGTATATGTGCCAAATTTCATCAATTTACATCTTTAATATCATATGTCAAGCATTTGTTGGTAATTCAAAAAATCAACTTATTAAATAATACTATATATAATATTAAAATTATGATAATTGATATCCTAATCACATCAAATCTCTTCTTCACAGGACTACTTAATCGCTAACCACTATTGTCCACCAACATTTATTGTATTAGTTCTTCATTGGGGAACATAACATAAGTTATTGAGACTTGCATGTAGATAAAAATTCAATTTTGCTATGTTATCAATTATCACGACCAAATACTCAAACCATCAATTTATGTAGCTTTATGTTATGGGAGCGCTTCTTGCGATTAGTACTTATATAGTACGCTTAGCTATACTTAAACTCGTGATGTTAATTAAGCAAGTCTTGAGTCTTGCATGGAAGCTAGCTAGGAAACGTTAGTGGCCTGAATAAGCTAATAGTAGCAACAAAATAGAGAAAAACACACAAAAGAGATTCATGGAACAAAAAGAACTTATAATTACATAAGAAAAGAATACTACAAGAGTTATGTGCTTAATTTTTGGTAGATGAGTTTGATCTTTTTAGATACCTTAAAACTAAAGTGAAGATATTGTAGTAAAGGTCCTAAAATAAATGATGAAGATTACATCTCCCTTAGCATTATGGAAGGCTAGAATTTATTCTCTAGAATTCTTTATGTGCAAATTATTAGTACTGGTCCTACCACTTTCTTAATTATTCACCCAAATTACTCAACTTGTAGTACTATTGCTCAGCTTTCTAGCATTATTGTCTAACTTTCCAGAAGTTGTGCAAGTTGTTATGTAGTTTGTAAGAAAAGTAGAGTTTTTAGAACATGGGTTATTGAGCTAAGCCCAAGGTTAATTTCTTTTCTACTTTTCTTTTAGGTCTTAACGCTTGTGGCATGTGACATTCTCCCTTAAATAACCTCACAACATCTTTGTCGCAACTTTATCATTAAATTGTTAGATTTGTTTTGCATATTACTATAGAGTTCTTTCTCATTCCTAGCTTGTTTCATTGTCAAAAAGGTTATTCTATTTCATCAGGTACTCAATCTATGGTTGAATGATTCTTTTAATCACGCAACTATAAGGATGCATTTTACACCTTTATCAAACATGGTGACTACAACTGTTGGCATTCTCTTGTATATT
Organism: Swietenia macrophylla; assembly: GCA_032401905.1. NCBI lineage: Eukaryota > Viridiplantae > Streptophyta > Magnoliopsida > Sapindales > Meliaceae > Swietenia > Swietenia macrophylla. The sequence goes on along the minus strand of CP135560.1, from coordinate 1,561,844 downwards.
TTATTATCTTGATCTTTCATATATTTATGATAGGGTTTGAGTAGACTTACATGATAGACCAGATAGATCTTAAGTTTTAGTGAAAATTCAAATTGATAGGAGACCTTGTCGATATATTTGGCAATATGAAAGGGTTTTTCTTAGTAACCTTTTTTGTACTAATTGGAACATCTTAAATTGTTAAGGTAATGGTCTGACAAGTACGATATCTCTTTCCTTAAACTCAATATGTCATTTCCTACTATCTACTAATTTCTTCATGTGATGTGTAGCTTTATTAAGACATACTTGCATAATATTAACCTCTTCTTGTTAATAGCCTCATCTTTTTAGAAATTGTATAAGAATTGGACTATGTTTTGTAACTTCATCTAATCTCATTGATGAACACTCATATAGTGTCTCAAGTATAGCTTGAGTAGGATATTGTTATACTCTATTTTTCTATTGTTTGAGGGTAAAAGCTTTTCAAGAACTTTAAGTTTATTCCTAACATCTTTTAGAGTTTTATCCAAAATTGTCCTATAAATTAAAGGTTATGATCATTCACGATATTATTTAAGACTCCCTATAACCTTACTATATGTTTGAGGAATAATTAAGCTTCTTTTTTTACAATATAATCTATTAGAGCTAGTATAAAAGTGGTATATTTATTAAAATGGTCAACTGCCACAATAATACTTTCACATCCTCTTAATTTCAGTAAGGCCATGATGAAATCTATAAAGATATTTTCCCATGGTACTTAATATCCAACCTTGTCTTATTGGCATATAAGACAAGTTCTTATATATCCTACAACACTATCCTATATTTATGGTCAACAATAAGCATTTTGCACAAGAGATAAAGTATGTATTATATCCAGATGACCAACCTATTTTGAGTCGTAACACTTTTTTATTATTTCTCTGTGCAAATTCCTTAACTTTGGTATGAATAAATGCCTTCCAATGGCGTAAAACAATCCATTTTCGAGCCAAAAGCACCAATTTATCCTTTCACTTATCAACTTGATCAGATTATTGGCCATGGGATCATGGTTTAAACCTTTCTTAATGCAAGAAATAATGTTGCTTTGAAATTAACTATAACTTAGCATGGCAAACTTCATTTTATAACTTAGTCATCAACCATAATGTTTGTCTTACCTTATTTGTATTTTATAGATATTAGACCTTCGGAGATTATTGTGTCTTTCTCAAGGAGAGATAAAAAAGCTAGAGTCATGTCGTGGACATTTTTGGATTACATAACAAATAACGCTTTGGCCTTGAACTTAGTTATACATTTCTTTAAAATTATGCATGGTTATTCAAAATTATGCATGGACTTGGTTAAAGAATTTCATATCAAGAATGATTTGAAAATTGTCCGTAGATGCGATGGAAAAGTTTAAATTTTCTTACCAAGTTTTCGTGCTTGTTAGGAATTGAATTGAAGATTGAGTTTACAACCTTGATAGTGCAGTTTTTTACTATCACTTTGGGGTTTAGATATTTGGCTTCAATTTTTGATACAAAGATATGTGTTGCTCTTATGTCAAGCAATGTATAAATAACCTTGCTATTAAAGATTACGCTCATGAATATAAGATATTTCTTATTTAATGTAAGCAATTATAATATTGCCTTTAAGTGTTCTAAAATGTTAGAAGGAACAAACACTCATTTGAGGTTTTTTTTTATTGTGATTATGCTTAGGGCAATCTTGAAGCCAATGCAATCTATCACAAATCAAGCACGAACTCTTAAACTTAAACGTTTTATTTTTGTTGTACTAATTAGAGGTTTTTGCTATCTTCCATCTTTGCAACCTTGGCTCTTATACCTGAATTTTTTTTTTTTAACCTTTATTATAATTGATCTTTTACTTTTTAAGTTGAAAGTAGTCTAAAAAGGATTCAGTTTCTACAATAGTGTTGTCAAGATCACTTATACTACACCTTTTCAACTTTTGCCTAACTAAATCTTTAAAATCGTCATTAAAGTAGAAGATAGCATCTTTGTCAGTAAATTTGGTTATCTTAAGTGTTAAGGTAATGAACTGCTTAATGTAATTACAAATGTTGCTCATTCATTTAAGTTGTATAGGTGACTGCGAGCTCTAAATTTGGTATTACAAGGGCTAAAGTGTTTCTTAAGCTTATTTTTGAAATCTTGCCATGTTTTGATGACACAAACTCCTTAAGCAATCTCACTATACCTATACTACCACTGTAGAAGTACAATATTATAGAAGAATATTAACTGATGTTAACTCTTGTAACATCATCCTTCACATCGATGACATTAAAGTATTATTTGAGTTCGAAAAGAAAATTTTAGATCATAACAACACTATAAGTACTATTGTAAGTTGTAGGATTGGGCACTTAAATTCAATATTCTTCACTCAATGTGCTAGTTAAGGTTAGACTAACGGTAAATAGGTGCTTGTGCCATGGCCAATTCAATCAAATTTTCTCCAAATTGACACTGATAGATCAAAGCTCATCCTTTATGAAGTCATGTATTCTAATGATTTCTTGATGAAAAGAGAAAAGTTCTCTACTAAAAAAGTCATAAAACTCTTTCATATACTCCTTACCTGCCTTGTTAACCTTATTATGTATTATCTCTAGGCCTTTAAGATAATTATCTAAGTTATCAAGGTTAGAGTCTATAATATACATAACTTGTTCCATACTAGCATGAGGCTCAATAAATTCAGAGGGAGAGATTTTTGACTTATCACACTTGCCTTAAATGCACTGCTTTTTTCTCTTACAAGCTTACTTTTATAGCACCTCTACGCTAGCTACAACTTCAATTAGTGTTGCCATTGTTTCTTTCATGCAACTTAATGTTGTTTAAAAGTGCAACACGGCTCTGATATCAACTATCATGAGGTGTTTCTTGCAGGTAGTACTCATATGGTACTTAGCTAAACTTAAACTCGTGAAACTAACTAAGTAAGCCTTAAGTTAATAGAAGGCAACTAGAAAGCATTAGTGGCATAAATAAGCTAGTAATATCAATAAAGTAATGAGGAACACACAAAAGGACTTTTTGGAACAAGAAAAACTTATAATTACACAAGAGAAAGAATATTACAAGAGAGTTAATGTGCTTAGTTTATAACGGATGAGCTTCATCTTTTTGGATACCCTAAAACTATTGTGAAGACCTTTATTTACAACAGCAAGGGTTTTGAAATGAATTACTAAGATTACATCTCCCTTAACACTATAGAAAGTTAGGATTTATTCTATAAAATTCTCTATATGTAAGTTATTGGTATTGTTCACATTATTTGCTCAATTTATGGTATCTTTGCTAAATTTGCTTCATTATTGCTCAACTTTTTAAAAGTTATGTAAATTGTTATACAACTTGCAAGAAAAATATAGTTTCTAGAATTTGGGCTTATTATGCTGGGCGAAAGTCCATTTCATTTTTTCTTCTTTCTTTTTAGGGCATAATGCTTGTGACTCACGACATTTAAGCACTTGATACTTGGTTAGGGGGCTCATTCATAAAAGAAAATAAAGATTTGGAACATTAGGTGTTTGAGAAAAATGCTTATACTACAAATATGGAAAGTATACTAATAAAAGAAGAGAATGATTTCAATGATGGGTTAATCATCTAATGGTCAAATGATGGGTTAGTCATCTAATAGTCTCTCTTACTAAAAATGCTACTAATACAATGTCGTCTAAAGATTTAGAATCACCATTCCTCTTCACTCAAGCCTCCAAAATTCTACTTAATCTTAAACTTTTTAAAATAAAACAATAATAATTTATTTTAATCATTTGTTATAAATTGCAAATAATCTTATCTTTTAGTTTATATATATATATATATATATATATATATATCCTAAATAAAGGTAGTAGCATTTATTTTGATTTAATTAATATAAATGAAAAAAATCTAATCTCACCATCTATTTAATTTAATTGTTTTCAATAACAAATTTATCTTTATTTAAAATGTCAAAAAATAAAATTGCCCATCATTAGTCTTTCTCTTTTTTTTTCATTTAATTTGGTCAAATAAATCATTGGAGATTCAAAAGTAAATTGAACATTTTTCTAAATTTCTTTAAAGATTCTTAAAATCTAATAAGCTTATTCAAAAATTTTTCTCACTTGTTAAAATTACAGGGATACATATTGAATTATGAAGTACATGGGACAATCAATAAAGTTGACCTTGTTTAAACTTCAGATATCATAATCTAATATAATATCTTAATTTTAATATGATCATGGCTATACCCATTTGTCTGTGTAACTCATTTTATATAAAATAATTATGAAATTACAGATAGGTTACCGAATTGACGATGAAATAATAAATGAAGACACACCTTGATTATTCTTAACACATAAATCCTTAATTTAATTTAGTTATTGTTAAACGAGATTTAACCATTAAGATTTCGAATAAAATATAAATCGAGACATTAATCATTCATTTTTAATATTAAAAAAAAATTAATCTAACACTTATTCATTATAATATAAATGATTAAAACGTTAATTTGTTCATATTTAATAAATTTGGGGGACCTATTCGTTAATATCCCTTAAATGATTTATATATTATTGTTTTGTTACCCAACTCGCGTGGAAACCGGAAAGCGTGGAAAGTCAGAGTCAAAATCATGTGCTCGGAAATTCTAAGTGGATCGCCTCTCTCGTTAAACCATTCTCTCAATAATTAATTATTCATCGATAAATCAGCACCTCGACTTTTTAATTTGATCCGCTTTCGATCATGGATTCGTCAAACTTGCCCGCCGGCGGACGACGGTTGCAACCACCGAAATCCCAGCTGCAGGGTCCTCGTCCTACGCCACTCAGCATCCACAAAGATTCCCAAAAGATCAAGAAACCGCCGCTGCCGGAACCACTCCACAACCAACACCAACGCCAGCAGCCCCTAGTCATCTACGCTGTGTCTCCCAAGGTTATAAACGTCACAGTTTCCGATTTCATGACTACAGTCCAGCGCCTGACGGGTGTTTCTTCAGAAAGTTTTTCTACCGCCGGAGATGTTTCTCCGGCTGCAAGACTGGCGTCAGTGGAGAAAGTCATGAGCCCGAAGGAAAGAAGCAGTACTTGTACAACTGTTGTTACCGATCAAAGGGTAGCAGAAGAAAAAGAAGAAATGGCTGAATTGGATCGAATTCCGGGGATTCTGTCGCCACCGACGTTGCCGCCGGTGGTTCAAGAAATGTATTTCTCGCCGATGACGGCGGCGGCGACTTCCGTTGACTCATTGCCGTTTTCTGTTTTGCATGGGAATGGTCGGTTATTTACTTCAAGTCCTTCCGGTTTGTTTTCAAATTTGGTCGGTTCCCCGGTTTTCTCACCTGAATTAGTTGGTCAAATTTGGAATTTTTAGCTGGATGATAATTTCAAGATTCTTAACTATAATTTTTTTTCTCTTTATGTTTCTGCCATAAAAATTACAAGGAAATATTAGAGAAGGGAAACACGACAGGAGACTGTAACATGACGCTTTTGTATTGTCCGTGGGATTCTGTAGAGGGAGGAAGATTAGATAGTTTAGGGTTAGGGCTGGAAATTTTGTAGGGTTGTGCAATTAGTAAAATAATTGGACTTGATTGTAATTTTGGTTTTACCATGTTGTACTGAACTAGTTGTGAATTTAATGAAATTTTCCGGGTACAACAATTAGTTGATAATTGCCACCAAAATTGAGATTCATAATTATGCTTAATTATGATTGTTGAATTATAAAATATATTATATTAGAGACTATTTATAAAAATAAAATTAATTTAGATAAATATATATATAAAATAAAATTATAAATAAAAATAACTAACATTAATACGGGGTAATATAATTAAATAAGTATATATAAAATTTTAAAAATATTATAAATGAGAATAGTTAATATGATAATAAGGTTTATCCTTTTATACTGTGAATATAAATAATTTATATTTTTAATATTATTCATCAAGATAAAAGTATAAGTAAAATTATTTTATAAATGATAACAACAATATAACAGTAATAGTATTAGCGAAAATGGTAAAAGGCACAATTCTTTCATTTTTCCTTCCAACCATGAACATTACTCTGATTACACCACTTTGAATAATGCTCCATTGTCAATTAATAAACTTTGTTGCAAAAACTCTATGCAAGTCTCCTAGAAGGCCAAGACCCAGAAACAATTTGTGTACAAAGTTGCATTATGATTATGGTTTAGAAAAAAAAAATTCAATTTAGAGGCTCAAAACTAGCACGCTTGACATCATGCATTCATGCTTTATTTCTTATTTTAAAGCACAAACTCCAGGATGCTTCAAGAGCTGAAACTCACTTCTGCCTTCGCAATAAATGACCCTCCTCCAATGGCAGTGGATAACGTTCTCATGTCACTGACACTGTTGAATTCCGTGTGCCTCCAATCAATGTACCGACCCTCTCTCCCTTCATTGCTTTTGAGATGTTACCAGGCCGGTTTAGGTTGAAGACAACAACTGCATCAAGGAAACAAGCTCATAGCACTAAGTGCCCCTTGTATGATTTATGACATAGGCACCAAAGTTATAATATCCGATATCAGTTCATTAAGTCATAAAACGGAACTAAAGTTAATGTATTCTAGTTTCACAAGATCAAAACATACCAGGAATGTTGTTTTCTTGACACAAAGTAATGGCGGTCATGTCCATTACTGACAGATCTTTTGAAGTCACCTCGTGGTAAGTTAGAGCATCGAGAAGACGAGCATTTGGGTTACGCCTAGGATCATCATCATAGACCCCGTCAACATTTGTAGCTTTCAAAACCACCTCTGCATTAACTGGATAGACAATTGGATATTGATATTAGATTTCTTGGAAAAGTAAAACCAGCTAATACATTCTTATCTCTCCTAGTGATCTAAGACAACCTCAGAGCAGGATGAAAACCTTTGTTGGGGGATCAGATCCACCAAAGCCCATTCGCCTACCTTAGTGTCAAGAAATCATTCATTGCAAGAGAAAAGTACAAAAATCCAGCAATGAATCAGGATTATCTTGTATATAAGTTCACATGCTCACAACAGCATCAAAATGCCAAAGAATGCATTTGAGCACACATTACAACAGTTACTCAGGTTTCAATATGCCAAGAAATTGAAGACTTACTTTCAGCACAACGAAGTGCAGCAGCTGTATCTGTGGTGAAGAATGGATTCCCAGTTCCAGCTGCAAAAATCACAACCCTACCCTTCTCCAAATGCCTCACAGCTCTTCGCCGAATATATGGCTCTGCAACCTCTGACATACGAAAAGCAGTCTGGACCCTGGTGGGAATGCCAATACTCTCCATTGTCGCTTGGAGAAATATAGCATTCATTACAGTCGCCAACATCCTATAAAGTTGTGTGGACCAGTAATAGGCAAGTTAAATAACAGGAAACTGCCAATTGGAGGAAGAGTTTCCGTGTATGACCAAAAGTGTCGAAAGTGGAAAGACAGGGTCACTTCCAAATTAATTGTCTATGACCATAAACAGTCCTAAATGGGCATGGAACTTTTGTGTATGACCAAAAGCATACAACGTGAAAAAAAAAAAATGCTTCAAACAATGAGGATTAGAAGGAATTACCCAATATAATCAGCAGATGAACGGTCAAGGCCACTACTGCCTGCCCAAGAGGAACCACGGAATATGTTTCCCCCACCAACCACAATTGCAACCTGAAACGTTTACCAAAAATGCTTTAGACACTGTGCATTGAAAGCCATAATGGAACTACCTATTTTGGAGTTATAACCCCTTAAATATGGACTTCCCACCAATAAAGTAATCAACAATCTAGAAATAGGAGTTGCTATCCAAATATTTCATGCAGTTCTTAACACTTCCAAACAATCAAAGAGCTAAATTTAACCTTCTTCACTTCAAACCATAATATGGAATGCTCGGACTACTTATTTTGCTCACAACTACAAGATATTCAATAAAAAAATCAGCAATATGACATGAAAATGCAAACACATAAACTGATAAGAATTTCTAACTAAAGATTATTATAAAAAATAAAAATAAAAATAAAAAACACATACTTACACACAAAACTATAAACAAAAATATTAATTAAATCGAACAAACAAAACTAAATGCAGGCATTAAAAATTCACCTCAATACCAAGGCGAGTCACCGATGCAACTTCTCTAGCAATGGCCATTGTAATCTATAATTAAAGACAAATCCACCTTCAGAAACCATAAGAAAAAGTATGAAAAAATCTCACAAAAAGATATACAATCATTCAGATTTCAACCTTAGGGTCAATATTTTGTGTATGATCTCCAGCAAGGGCTTCTCCACTTACTTTAAGCAACACCCTTTGCCATTTGTAGGATGGTTTGGCTATGCCACCTTCATTCAATGTCACTCCAAAGGAAGAGATAGATGACCTTTGATGCTGCCTGTTAAAAACAATGAAGTTAAAAAAGTGGATATCTCAAAACTAGCATTTAAATTCCAAAAGCCAATCTACAAGTGTGAATGTTTGTTTGTCCATGAAGTATAATGACTTCAAACAACAACCCGCAGAAATAAGATCAGGGCGGGATTTCAAAGAATGAAAATAAAAATCCCCATAATATCTTCACATCCCAACAACTATAATAAGAATGAATCAATAAATTTGGTATGGTACTGAGTACAAAATCGTAAAGGAAAAAGAAAGTCTGAAAACAGTGAATTTGATGTGGGTAAATCAAACCAAAAAGAATTTGCAAAGTAATTCACATTTGTTAGGACAACACGCTATTGTTATGCAATTTTACATCATCGTGTAAATTAAAGAAAAAATCTTTCTAGCAAGGGGCAAGAACTACTATTAAGCACATACAAGGTTACAAATATGAGAATAAAACTTTATTAATTATCCTAGAGGAAAATAAATTCAAAAGCCATTGTTAACCCCCATGGTTTCTTGCAATGTTCTTCTGATGCCAGGTCTGAAATTCTTCTTCTTTCCTTTTTCTTTATTTTCATCAACAAAGCTTGTCAAATATCACCGGTTTCCCTTCCTGGTTCATGCATTTTCACTAACACTATACTTACAATAAAAAATAATATAATGTCTATGCATTGAAACATTATAAAATCAACACACCACAAATTCAGAATGTATAAGGAATGCTTTATACACAGTGTTTTTTACTAAAAGTCTAAAAGTTCTTCTTTACTGAAGTAATTGGAAGCTCCTTTTTCGGAAAAGAACTTATAAAGTGATCATTTAAAAGGCAGTCGAGGTGCTAGTCGCATCCTGGAAACTAAATCTTTATAACAAAGCGCCTATCAAGAGCTTCTCCAGAAAGTACTTTTCTTCTGGATACATTTTAACCAAAAAAAAAAAAAAAGGTATACGCATAACCGTAAATGCATATTCCATTACAAACCCCACAACAACGCACAACTGAAAAAACACAAAATTTGCTTTCTTACCTCAGATTGACGGGGTTTTGAGTGGAACCCATTTCATCAGAAGAACAACAGTTGATCACCAACCGTCCATTTGAAGTATGACCGTAATAATTAGTCAAAAAACTGCTCTGACGGATCCTAAAAGGACCGAGAGTAGAAGATAATGAAAACGATAACAAATCAGATGATGATGAAGAAGAAGAAGAAATTAAGGGCATAAATGAAGTGGAGATTGCCATTCATAAACTCAAACACTTTAGCGCGTTTAGTTTCTTCAAATTCCTGCCGCCAAAATGATAAAAATTGGCTTTCCGTTTGTTCTCTGTTTAGTGTATTCTTTCAGAACAGATAACGCCTTCTAATAATTTTTGTCAAAATTTGTCAGCTGCGCTTGGGGATGCTCTTGATAACATCTGGATCTCTAATTGTTTATACATTCACAAATAAGGATATAATTTTCCTATTTATGTCACATAGATACTGATCCCTATTGAAATAACTAAAATACCCTTTACTTTTAAATCGCATATTACTCTTAGACTTGGTCAAATTAAAATTCAATATTACAAAATAATTTAGTCATTCAATCAGAATTCGAAACTTATTTGACACAAATAGATAAACTCTATTTAGTTTTAGATAATTAAAAAAATGAAGGACCGAGATGTTATTATCCCTAAAATTATATCACGAGAAAATGACGTTTTCATTAAAATATCTCGTGCCGAATACGGCAGAAAATATCTACATACTAAAAACAATTCAAATATAATTCAAAATACAAATGCATGAATGTCCTGATTGAGAGGAAATTATTACACTTTTATTGATTTTTAGGTTAAAAAAATTGTCATTTATGGACTGTAAATGATTTTCACATGTTTTTAAAGATTCTTGAGGAAAACAAACAAATTATATTTAGTTTACTATTTATCCCTGAATCAAGATTTTGTTCTAATTTGAACTTACTTGATCCCTGAATGAAATTAACATGGGTACATTATTATTCTGTACAGTTAAGGGATAATGATAGGTAATGCTCTGGTAAAAATTAAGTAATGGGGCACTCGTGGAAGTGACTTCTCATAAAATCACTTCTCAGAAGCTCTTCCTTGGCTGCATAGGAGAAATACATTATATTGTCTTAAGGTCACTTAAGAATGACTGCATTTTGCCAATGCATCAAAGCCTGCTCATTGCTTCGGTGTATTCAAAGGTTGATATCTCTTGTACAAGTTGAGTACTTCTCCTAGCAGACAGCTTTCTATAATCTTGTAATTTGTTGTTTTGCTGGCTTTTAATGCACTTCTAGGCTTAGTTTTGATCAGATTGTTGTTATGTATATTACCAGCGAAAACATGATTTTGGGAAGAAAAGTATCACGATGCTGTTGAGAAATTTAGAGCATATGGATGAAAATGGAACCTATTTGATTTGATCTGTAGCTGAAACTGCTCAAAGGACTACACAGACTCCAAGTGCTTAGTCATCGGGAGATCACCCTTCGTTTGCACACTGAAATGCTTTGTTATTTTGGAAGTTGTGGCAGACTTGATGCTTGGGACAACTTGCTTAACTGTTTCAAATACGCCCCACCAATAGTACATACTACAGACTCCTGAAGCCAAATACATCGGGAAGGGATTAAACTTCATCGGGAAAATAAAATGGTAGGCAGCAAAAAGAGTATTTAGCTTACACCAATGATGAGTTGGCATTTCTCGAGATGAGAACAGCAAGAGTTCGAGATCCTTTAGCACTGCCTTAAGAGAAAGGTTTTGGTCAATCATGTCATCCACGATGCTATCAAAAAAATTTTTCATCGCTGTAAAAGCACAAAGTAATCAATGAAAAGAGGAAAATCATTAACCAAAGAAACATATAAATATGACAAAATCAAGGAGAGGCTACCTTTCATACTCTGGAAAGTAATAAAGAACGGCACCATCTTCAGTCGGTGGTAATATCTTAAACCTTTGAGACCACACATCAGACTTGGACAGGATTTCAGCTGTAACCAACAAAGGAAGTGCAGTTGCTGCGTCCAACACTTCTGTGCAAACCCTGCTTGTTATGCGACCCACTAGTCCAACAGAAATTTGGCCCTTGACATTGTTGATATTGAAGCATTCTCTGTCCAAAATATGACAGTTATATAATTACAAATTGTGGCTTAACATAATTGCTAAGGTAATAAAACAGAAAGGCCTAATGAGTTAAAAGCCAAAACCCTGATGCTAGTGCAGTAAAATAATTAAAAAGAATTAAGACTAGATCGGGCTAATGATTGGTTGAGAGCAGCAATAGTTGCTGGATTCTAAAGGCTGGATGTTGCATGTTGCTTTCAATGAACCATCACAAATAGTGGGGCTAACGAACTGAGAAGCTGCAGCTTTAATATGTACAGACTCTTCATCCGAGGAGTCTCCATCTTCAAGAATCAGCCTCCTCGTCTTCCTAAGCTCATGATTAACAACTTCATCAGAAAAGGGCAGCAGTTTAGACTGGTCAACAGAGGATAACAAATCCCCATTGGACTGCTTTGTTTTAGCTGAGCTGTCCACCGGGAACTTGAGTCTGATGTCTTGAGAAACTTATCTGTTTTTGCATCTGCTTCCTAGTCATTCTGACTTCTGCAGCTTCACAAATGCGTTTAGTTTTTCTGGACGGAAATGGACCAAGCTTAGTATCCTCCGGAGTACATTCCTTGGGTGACCAAACAACCTTTTCCCTTGTGCTTTTTGGCAGTATGTCTCAGCAATAACTAACGTGCACAATATTGAAACACGAGAAAGAAAATATACACATACTATTGGGACAAGAAATGGTATCATCACTTTCAAACTATGATCAAACTGGTTTCAGATCCGGTAAGAAAACAAAAAAATTCAATTCAAATTGCTGAAAAATTAGATGTGATGACTACGTCAAATAGCATCATATCAAAAATCATAAAAGTATCGAGAAAGGATGAAGAACTACTCATTTAAAATACTGATGCTCTGCATAAACCTTACACTGGACACAGTATATAAGTTCCTTTAAGTCACCTTTATCTACACATTTCTGATAAACATTAATTTGGAAAGAAGCTCGAAGGATTACCATAAGAATTGGAGTAAATTATGTTATTAAATGGAGACGGATACTAGGCTACTTTCATCACCTCATGAAAGAGGAAGCGATCAGTGATCAGCACCTCATAGTTCAACAATAAGATTAACTTGAGGTTAGATTATTTGTACCAAACACCGGATATTCACTTAAGAATGTTTTTCGTAAATAAAGAACCACAAAGTAGCTTCTCATGCCATCGAGAAAGTCATACTTCGTCAAAAGAAACATTCATTTGTGACTGAAATGTTTCGAACATAATGTTAAGGTACAGTATGAATGGTTTGCCGAACGTGGATCAGCCCGAGCCAAATGTAGTCCACCAGAGCTGTGATACAAGCCAACTGTAAGCGCATCCCGAATAAATCACCACCAACTAACTATGAAACAATCATCTGCCGAAATTAACTAAAAATAGAAAGAACATAAAAGGCTACGAAAGTCAAACTCTGAATTTGCCACCAAAAGCTATTAACCAAAAGAAACCACAGTCTAGAACATACAATATGAGTGCAAGCCAAGTTTGTAGTCCACAATGATTACTATTGTACTTAAGTATCATTATCAACATAAAAATCTGCCTGAAGAGGAATCCCCGTATGTGGGGCTTTTACTTAAAGCAGTTTGCCTTTTCAGCTCAAACAGCTTCTAGCACTCGTGAAATTCAACTCTACTAAACTCATTTCTTGTTAAACGGGATTTTCTAAACAATATTTGTAGTGCTTTGTCATCAAATGTGAATTAAATATGTACTGGTCAGTCTAACAAAAACATCGATGGAAAAGGAACTGAAGTAAAATAAATAAACAGATAAATTAGTACTTCTGAGTTTCATTATTGACCAATGAACATGCCGCATCTATGCCAGTGCATCAATTATCCACCAAGTCAACATGGCAAAAATTCCTGAATATCGATTCACTTAACATCACAGAGATTTATTTAAACTGGCATTTATAACAAAGTAAGCAATCATTTGAAACATCATTTGATTCCGGCACTGCATGGGAAATCAAGAATAAGTATAACAAAGTATACTTTGACAAATTCAAGTGTGTAGGTTAGAAGTTCTAAGGACTACCATATAGAAAGTAAAGCAATCTCAGGACAGCCCCAAATTCCATTCACTTTGAGAAACTTTCCTCCCACAAATCCTTCTAAACCAAATTCCAAGATGGTGAACTAGAAGAGAAAAGTAGAGTTGTTTTATCACAGCCTCACTGAGAGCAGCATGTCCAGACTGTTTTGCATTGCATAGACTTGAGATTTATGCAACATTTACAGATATCCCTTTGTGAGTAACCTTGTCTTTTCTTGTTATCTTGTCATCACAGATCACATTCTACCGGACCACTTCACTCCCTTCCCTTTTCCCAATCTACTCCAAGAAAAACCATTTCCATTGGTAACAGTTAAACATTGGCCGTATTAGAGAAAAAGATTCTAAAAACTCTAACCGTGTATTCCCCATCAAATTTGCCCACAAACTTCATCCAAAGATTTATCCCTGTTTTCGTTTAACTTTGAAAGCACAATAGTTAAAAGTATTTGATAAACACCCGCTTTTACTTGGAAACTAACATTGGCCAATTACCCACTCATTTATACTTGGTAACTAGTGATTCTCTTTCACAACCGTTGTGGTTTAAAAGCCCAAACACCTCAATACGAAACATACTTTTATGTATAGAAATCGAATTAACACAACGCAGATGGTAAGAAGATATAGCACTTAGAGCTTGCTTTTTGAATGTTTACACACGCAAACCCATTGTTTGAATTTTTCTTATTCCACATCTATTTGAAACTAATTATTAAACAACATAAACCCCGAAAACGCCTGCCCTCTCTCTTCTTGATAGGCAAACAAACTACATAAACCCCATTTCGTTTAACTTTACAATTCCTTCAATCTCATTTCAAAATATACAATCTGAACTCTAAACAATGACAATTGATAACGTTATTAAAACATTATAAATACCCAAAATTATCCCTAAAACCAACAAAAATAGGAAGAAGACACGCATGTATGCAGCCTAGAATGTTTATTCATTCATTCACTTAAATACGTGCATGCATACATCAATGCATGCATGTATGTAAATGTACTCAAAAAATTACTTATAATAAGAACACACAAACATTAAGCTTTAATATTATGTGGTATGCATTTATATAAATGCACCCGTTACACATACATAAACAGCAAGAAATGCAACCAAGAAAACAAGAATGAGAACACAGAGATTATACCATCGCAACAATCGAATCAGTAAACTGTAAAATCCCAAGATTTATGGGAGAAAAAATAAAAGATTTAACATGAGAAGAGACATTTATGGTTTGTTGTTGTGAAGCTGTACAAGAACAGCTTTACAGACTATCTTTACCGCATTGCTGAATTAAACGGCCTTCGATTTTGGTTCAACTTAGAACTGGAACCTATCTCTTCCAGCAGATACCTTCATCGATTTCATTTAATTCAAAAACAAGGTATTATATTATCAATTATTTCAATTTTTTATTCTTAATTTTATAAAAACAAATTTATAAAAATTAAGTTTTAAATTATAAAAATTATAAAAATATAGAAATAAAAAATTAATAAATAAATTACTAAAAAATTAATTTATAATAAATTATTTAAAAATATTATATTATTACTCGAATTAATATTATATATTACAAAAAAATAATTTTTATTATAATATAATTATATTTAATAATATTATATTGTATACATATTTATTTATTATAATTATTAACTTATTTAATAATTTTAATATATATATATATATATATATATATATATATATAAGAGGTGGATTACATTAAATGAATTAATAGGACTGATTTAAATTCCTTAAAAAAAATTACAATCTAATATATATTGGATTAAATTGAGTTTGAATTTAATAAATTAATTTTAATATATATATATATATATATAATATTTCAAATGAAGGAATGGATCTAAAAATATAATGGTATTTCTTTTGTTTTCTGTAAACTTATATATCATTCACAAGAAAATGAAAATAGATGAAAAATCATTTGCGCCTCCTCAACGAAAAGAACTATTTAAGCCATGTGCCACGAACAACCCAAAAAAAAAAGAAAAAAAACATACAGAACATGTCAAAAGACTTGACCTACTGAAATTTTAGCGCACAAATAGATACAGATGAAGAACTTGACAGGGTCACATGTACATTTTTCTGAATCTTCATGCCATCTGCTTCTCTGCTTCTTGCATATCATGCAGTCAGTGAAGACATCATGGTGTGATTTGAGTCGACTCCTAAAGCCTGACAGGCAATCCGTAGTTGCAGAATGTCTTAATTGTTCCATCGCATCCTGCTGTTACGATTACAAGTCCCCATGTTTTTGATATGGCTGTGGGATCATAGACAACATTCAGACATTGTTGTTGTTGCTGTTGCTGCAGTCCCTGTAGCTGATGTTGGTGATGATCTTGTGGATGTTCATCTTCAGCCACCGTGGCATCCCACATGGGAAGTTTCTCCTCGGGCCACGTTGCAGATCCCCGGCATGGACCATCAATTGCAAACCAACTACCTAGAGAAAAACGTTCAGAATCTCTGATCCAGGAACCAGTTTCCAGGTTGTCCCGTCTCTGTGAGCAATCCTGAAGACTACTACTAGCACTGCTATCATTATGTTCTGTTCCCTTGCCCGGCCATTGCAATGCAACAGACACCCCTTCAGAAAAGAAATGCTCGCAAGACCGAACTGATGTCTTCTGTTTCGATGTTGGGAAACACAAATCATTGTAGTTCCAGACATAAACACGACAATCCTCTCCGACTGAGATTATGTGTTTCCCCGTTGTACTAAATGAAGCCGACATCTGACTACCTGACTTTGGAAGACCTGGCATTAATAAACAATTACTTTAGGCCTAACGATATAATCTTAGATCATTATAAAAGATTTAGGACCTTGTTAAATGTGCCTAAATTCACTGTATGTGTAAATGCTTGTTATTAAAAAAAGCACAAGTATTTCAAAATCAAGGATGACAACTCCATCCATGAAGATAACTGCTAAAGATATATGACTAACGAGAACAGCTGTAAAGTCTAATGGGAAATCGTGATAAACATACTAAGTCCATAGTTATAACGAAGACAATTGCCCGTTCTTAAATCATCAAAATGTTCAATGCAATGTATGCGTGGAATCTATATCTAAACAAGTTGGATTTTATCACCGCTGGTTCGGATAATCTTGTAAATGATATTCATGCGTAGAATTTGAAGAAAATATAAAAACTTTCTTATGAGTATGCAAGTAAAAAGAAGACAAATCCCATCTTCTTTCCCTCGAAAAATTTTCGAAAATTCTGTTGTGAGAAGCTTGCAATAGTACATATGGATGTGAAACGCCTTAAAAAAAGCAATAATGTACAAGGTTCAAAGCTTTCTGGAGTCAGATAGGAGAAGCAATCAACAAACATTGTAAAATTAGTCATAGCAATCAACACAATTTTAAGCATGATAGATATCAAATATATACCTTTGAATTTATGAATGACATCAACGCCGTCTAGTATACGAAGCTTGGAATCTTCTGAAGTGATCATAATTCTTTGAGAATCTTCCAGGGAAAACTGCAATGAGAGATGACATAGGATGTTAATATTGAACTGGATAACGGGTTGCGTACTGTTGATATAATAGCTGAAGGTACGAGTTCAAAACCTGAATCCCAGTAATTCTGTTCCCGGAGGTTTTCTTTCCATCTTGGAAATGCACCTCTGCTTCCATCTGGAGATCGTTGCCTGCATCATCACAAAATCAATTTAAGCATTCCTCCAGTAAAAATTATCCACTTAGATTCACAAATGAAAGAATAAGAAATTCTTCAAATGGAAAGAAGAAAGTACCTGATGATTCATAAAACCGGCAAGTTCCTGCAATGGTACCGACTATAAAACCCTGCTTGCAGAATAAGGGAAGTACTTCAATAACAATCTTTTACCTACTTCGGATACAAATTTATGAAAAGATCATGTGTACAGAATCATACCCTTCCATCAGGATGGTAACATACTGCAGATATGACATCCCGCACATCAGCCCAATCAACAACTCGTTTCTCGCACACTCCCCAAATCCGAACTTTCCCATCTATGGAGCCACTGATGAAGTAGTTATCATCAATGGGATTGAACTGAATGCATGTCACTGTTTCCATTTAAACAAAAGGCAATTAAATTTCAGATTACATATGCAACGAAAGTAAAATTGGCTAAAAACAAATTTTAAAAGATGGTTATGATTATAGTTACCATAGTTACTATGATGGAAAACATTTAGACATTGATCGCAACCAACTTGCCACATACGAACAGTTTTGTCCTTTGAGCAAGAAAGCAGGTGCTGCAACCATAAACTCCAATTTAGTTCTGCATAAGCTGCAAACAATGATGCAAAATGAAAAAAGAAACTAATTTGCTGGATTAACTCACATTAGAACCGGACCAAGCAATGTCTAAAACATCACCGGCATGACCATGAAACTCTTGCAGCGGTGACGCGTCTATCTGAAAAACCTTATCAGGTATGACAACCGGCACATGGATTGACTTCTTCTTACCAAACTTGGTCTTGTCTTCTTTGATATTGCTGTCAAAATCTCCTTCGTCACTAAAAGATTTGCTAGACGCGTCCACTGATGTAACATGCCAAATTCGTACAACCCCATCTACACCACCACTAGCTAGGTACTGACCATCTGGGCTAAACTTTATCGTCCAAATGTAGCCCTTGTGAGCCTGAATTTGTTGGCCCATGTAAAGAGCCGTGAACTCCGTGCACCTCTTTTTGTTCCGCTTCACCTTTATTCTAATCGTATGGGATTTTTCAGAACTTGGTCTCGTTTCGTCAAATGTGCATGTATCTCCCCTTCGCTTCGTCACACTTGTAATACGTTTCCACCATTTCTTTACTTTCTTTTTATTTACATCCTTGCGTTCTTCTATTTGATTTTCACTTTGGCAAACAGATTGTGAAAGTCCAGTACTTGCACCTTCAAGAGACACATTTCGTTCACTCATCTGATCTTGCTCCAAATCATCAACCATACAATCGGCATTGCAATTCATTTCTCTTTCACAACAAATCACATTTTCCTCTACTCTGTTCGTAGATGAAACCGCCCCACTGCGTTCTGTAATCCTATCCAACTCCGTCATCTGTGACGAGTTATCATAGGTAATCTTCTCATTCTTCGGAGCCAACTCAACAAAACCCATGTTCCATAAGAAATTTTTTCGCCTTTCCTTAACACTTTGTGGCTCATTCATCCAAATTTCATAGTCTAAATTCCAGCACCCAAATTCTTCTTTCGCTACAACTGACTCTTCAGATGACAGGCTATCAGTGGAATCGAAGAACACATCATCTACTCCCACATCAGACCTCAGCATATCTTGTAATTTAGACCAATATTCCACATCAAAAACCACTTCTTTCAAACACTTCCTCTATGCAACCAAACAAGAACCTCGCAAACTGTTTAAATAACCCACAAAAACCTGTACTCACGGACCGAGTTTGTCTCTCTGAAGTAATTAAAATAATATTATTCACAAGGGCAAATACGAGAACTAACTTATAACACCCAAAAAACCAATGACAGGTTGACAATTCTTAGTGTAGCATGTTCTAAACCTCCAATAGAGATAAATCCCAATACAAATATATATATATATATATATATATATATATATATAAAATGTATAAAACCCGGGAAACAATAATCAAATGAAAGAAACAGAAACCAAAGCAACAAGGTTCTTAGGACTAATACCTTGGTTTCAATGCAAAGCAATTAACACAACCCAAACGGATCACCGACCCACCTAAGATCAAGGATTGTGCAACACATCCATTGGTCAATTTTCACACCTTTGAGCACATATAATACAAACCTATCAAAGGCAAAACTTCTCAAGTGTTTTGTGTTGAACCCAACAAAGAATTGCAAAGGTTGGCACAATTCGGAAGATGTAATATAAGAAGCTTAAATGGCGGAGAAAGTAAAGTTGTAAAAGAAGTGACACAAAATTGAACCAAATTTCTTTTAGAAAAAATAGTGTAAGAAATGGTAGTTGAAAGAGTGGTAGTCTCTCGAGATCTGGTTTTTGAGCACACGAGCAACAAAAGCAACCGGCGCGGCCCGGGAAACAAGAAGCTAGTGTTTTCTTTCTGTGCTTTCTCAGCTACAACTGTATATTAATCTCTGCAAAAAACAAAAGCAGAGCCAAAATCAGCTATAGCGTAATCATACAGGAATGCACTCAATTAGGCAAGTTTTTTAAATTAAAAAGATTAAAAATAATCTCAAGTGCACGAGTTTCCGTGAGACACGGATGTATCTTACAAAATTCGATCAAAGCTTTTCACAAATACCAGTGGAAGAAACTTGAAAATGAACATGAATTCTGAAAACCCAAGTGAAAAAATTGAGAATTCGAGTGACCCAATTGAGCGAAAATTATAAAGAGACACGAGAAAAGGGAATTATTTGAAAATGAAATCAACGTAAACGTAATAAATAAAAATCATTTAAAGCACTGTACAGAAGAGTTAGTTATGGAGATTTAAATTTATGTGTGTTTCTTTTAGAGTTCCTAAAAAGGGGCATTAAATGATGTAATTACAACAACATAATAAAGAAGAAAACGAACCATACAATCCAGCCCGTGAAATAGCCACAACTACTGTTAACAGCTACTACTCTAGAGAGACAGAAAACAGAGATAGTGATTGCACGCAACAAAATTCTCTCTCTCTTGCTCTAAAAATGTGATTATTATTCGGGTCTGCGTTTGCTGTTTATGCATATATGTTTGTTTTTTTTTTTTTTAGCTTCATTAATGATGGGTAGTCTGTAATCAACAAAGCTATAAAGCTCTGTAGTAGTAGTAGCATAATTAGCAGTAGCAACCAGCTCTCTGTTTTTATTTTGTCTTTTGTGTTTCAGAAAACAGATTTCCGGGTATTTGGGGTCTTGTTGGGTAATACCAACGAAAACAGAAACAAAAGAAAAGAAGAAGAACCCATACAATTACAAACTCGAAAGCATATTAATACTCTGCATTCTAGGTTTTGTCTCTGTTACGATAATTTTAAACTTATTGTGTTAACTACAATGCTGACACTATCAGGATTTCAAAAACAGGATAATTGTTGGGGAAAAAACAAAGCCCTTTCTTCTCTTTTATGTCTCTGTTTCCATTTTCTACCAACTATAGCTTTCATGTCTTACAGATTCTCACAAATTTAACACCATTTTTGTTCTCTTTTTTGCGTCCAAGCAAGCTCTTACATAAAAATGGAAACTAAATCGTTTGTTTTCGGACAATGGTTTGTCTGTTTTTAGCGATTCTTGCTTAGACAGACCAAGCAACAACAACACCATGCATGCAAGAAAACAGAAACCAAATATAAATAAAAAAAACAAAAAAACTTGCGTGATTTCCATTCTTTGAATACTCATTCATCAATCCAAAAAAAAATTACGAAGTATCTATCTGATCTCATCGGAGATCTTCAATTACGTTTCAATGGGCGAAGAGAAAGAAAGATATTGTACAGACAGCGTTAAGCTAAGAGAGAAACAGAGTCGTACGGACGAAGGAGGAGGAGACGGGTAGAGAGAAGTGATAAGACGTAGCCCGGTCCATAATAATAATAAGAGAACAATGATAAGTACTTCATTTTTTATAAAATAACAAAAATAAACATACTTTTATTTTTTTAACGAATAAGTCTCTAATTTTAGAGACATATATTCGGTCTGTCTAGGATGTTAATTACTATTTCATTTTAAATGAGTACCCCCAGAGATTTATGCGTTATAAATACCAAGGCGTGGAGGGCTTATGCCCCCTCAAACCCGATAGAATTTATCATTATTTGATTATAAATTACTTATAATTAAGCCACAACACACCTATACACTTTGATTCTAACATGTTAAATTAAATTTATAAATTTTATTTATTAGTTTTAATTGTTTTAATGTTTTAATTTTTAATTTTGAAAAGAGAGTATTAAGTCTCATAATTTATATACTATTCCTTAAAATTTGATCACTAATTTTATTTTTTTAACGTTTTGGTCACTAATTCTTTATTTCTGTGGCCCATTTGATATTTAATTAAAATTAGGGATCTATCCGTTAATATTCATTTATTAAACCAACATGAGTAAGAAAGAGTAAGGCCTCCTAAAGTGAAATTCAAATGCCATATCTTTTTTGATTGTGTTTGGGCGGAATGGGTTTTGTATTGTGGAGCAGGGATGGCTGTGACCACAAAATTTGGGCCGTTGATTTTGACAGCAAATTCATGATTGGTCTTCTGAAAGGCCCCACTTAAAAGTATTACTCAATTTTGACCTTGCCTTGCTCCAAAAACCCCCGGAGTAAATAATAATAATAATAATAATAATAATAATAAATAACCTTATCTTATGCTATCACAAAATTAAAAATTAAAAAATTTGGGTTTTTTTAAAAATAAGATATTGAATGATGCAAAACATGTCATGACATATCATATAGGAATAAATTTAAAAGTTTCCATTTGGGTTTCACCAAGTTTTAGTTTATTTTTAATGTATATGCATGAGTGACAAAATATTCTTTAAAAAAATTAGTATAAAATTTGAGAAATTGAAATGTGCAAAATATAACATTGAACTTTAGAAATTTAAATTTAAAAAATATTACTCAAAATTATATACACACACACACACACACACACATACATATACATATATTATTATAACGATAACAAGTGTATTTAATTTTGTTCTTGTTTTGTACATCTTTGTTTTGTTAATACTATTGCATTAGTTAAGGGGTCTAATAGAAATTTATATATTTATAATTATAGTATTTTTCAAAAATTTTGTCCAAAATTTACCGAAAGTTTAGAGGTACATAAATATTATACATTACTTAGTATAATATTTTGTTGTCTTTTATGAAAAAGAAGAAGAGGGAAAGGTGAGAATGTTTATTATGCCAAAAGATAAGATGCACAAAAGAAAAGAATGGAATGGAATGGAATTACACACAAAAATGCACATTAAATATTATTAATTAAATGTTCTCTTTCAAATAATTGCAACTTTCTAGGCACCTTTGTTATATGCATTGTACCACTGTGTTGGGGTAAAGCGAAGAAAAATTCAAGGATATGGACCATGGATGTGTTGTTTTTGTCTGCCAAAATGAAAGTGATATTGTTAAATTTATTTTATTATTAATTTCCCCACCAAAATGAAAAATACAATGGCTTGGATTGCCAAGACTAGTGATTGTGATCCGCACGTGCATTAGTGGGGGCGTGTGAGATCTCACATTAGCAAATTGTTTTTCTTTTTGGTAATATTTTATAGCAATTGGGCTATATGTGATAACATTTTTATGTCCAGTGTGTTAAATTATTAAATACATAAAATACCCAAAAAAAAAACTACCCATTTAACCAATTTAAAAACCCACAAAAAATAAATAAATATATAATTGAATATATAAACAGGCAAGAACAAATAGTAGAACAAAGAAGAAATAACCCATTTTCTCAGTGACATTTGTCTTTTAGATGCCAATTTTTAAGCTGTGTGTTTTTGAGAATGAGTAAAACATTTCTTTTTTATTATTGTTGTTTTAGTAATCTGTTTTTGTTTTAGACTTGAAAATTGCTGTGTATCTCAAGCTTAGTGCCGGGAAACTTGGAGGGAAATGAGAATTTCCTGGCTGATCATTTGCTAATTGCCGATGTCAAGACACAAGCAAAGATTAATTTTTTATTATTATTTTTGTTGCAAAAATAATGCCATTCTTGATTGTTCTACGTAAAATTTAACTAGTAAATTTAAAATTAGAAATAAAGATTATCTAATTATGGAAGCAAACTTGGTGAGTTATGAGAGTTACCAAATCAGTGTCTTCTCATTCTTAAAAAAATTTATAAAAAAGAAAGAAGAAAAAAAAGTTATGGAAGTGAAGAATTATTAGTTAGTAAATGAAATTATGGGATCATATGGGATTGTTTTAGAACGAAATGATTTTACAGGAAAATTGATGAAAATCTGGCTTTCCATTGACAACCATGTGGCATGATTTTCCTTCTCTCAGTAGTTCATATTTACTTGCAAATATTACAGCACTTAGTTTCCTCTATTTGACTCTTTTACGGTATTTCTGAAAGCAACCCTTTTATAGTATTTTTGAAAGCAGTCTTTTATTCCACTCTCCAGTGATTTTCTCTTCGTTTCTTTGCTTTGCCTTTTCTCAGCAAACAAACAGAGAGAAAGAGAAAGAGAAATAGTATCTCTTATCACAGCTTTAACTACTGATCCTTATACAAGACTGTGCGCAAACAAACAAAATGGGCAAAGACAAACTCAAAAATGAGTGCTAATCACAATCATTCGCAGCAAATTAAAGCCACAATCAGAGAAAACACAAAACCCTTCTGCAAAAACTAAGAGAAAGTTTGGAAAACTAACCTCAATAGCAACACAAACAAATGGCTGATTCTTCTTTCTTTCTTTCTCTTTCTGTCAACAGACTAACTACTTAACAAGTTTAGCAATGAAGAGCAAATTATCTCAGGATAATATTAATGATTTAAGATAGATATATATATATCTATAGAGCTGAAGAGAGAGAGAGAGAGAGAGTGGGGGGGTGTGTGTACATAAAATAGAGGGCAGGCATAAATGTTTTTATTTTGTTTGGTTATGGAGAATACATTAAAAAAATTAAAGAGAGGAGATTTGTAAAATATGGAACTTTTTGGAAGCCATAAAAAATAAGCCAATAAGCCACCTTGGCAAACAGTTGTTTGGGGCAGGTCCAAAAGCTCGGTCTTCTCTCCATTTCCTCTTTTTTGAAACCCAAAGGGCAAACCTTAAGCACAACACTAATTTTCTTTTTTAGTTTTTATTTTGTTTTTTAATCAATCTCATTTGCTGAGTATATACTTCCTTTTTGGGCATATTGCACTCTACCCCAATATTATTATTATTATTTTTTAATATATTTGAGTTTGAATTGAGATCCATAATTTTAGAATTACCGTCCTTTTGAGATTGAATTTTAAAATATTAAATTTAAATAAAAAAATTTTATAAAATAGTTTAATTATTGTGTTAAAATTAGGTAAAAATATAATAATTTTAAACATATTATTGATCTAATTAGTTACCTTGTTCTTAAGTTTCTTTTAAAGAATCACCATGCACAAAAAAAAAAATTTATCAAGAGATTAAAAAGAATTGTAACAATTCACTTTAACAAGAATATTAATCAATATTAATACATTTTGAGAGAAAGCAATCTTAATACGAATTTTTTATTTTTTATTTTTGTTGAAATATAAATTAAAATACAGAAATACCCATTAAAAACACAATCTCTCTTCTCTTCAAGAGATACCTTTCCATCGAGTAATTAAGAACTAATAATTGAGAATCTGATTTTGATTTGCAGTGATAAATATTGAGATCACATGCTTATTGAGTAGTTGTTGCAGGGCATATCTTCAGATAATCTCTTACTGATTTCATTTCCGTGCAAAGCAAAAAGGTGTTCTTTGATTTCTTTCCACCCCCCAACTACCATTGCCATTGAAAAGTAATCATGGCAAGTTTATATTCTCGATGATCCCACGAGGCATTTTTATTTAATCTAATACAAAATCAATCATTGAATTTCTCAATAGCTATTGTAAATTACTGTTCCTTAAATCAATACAAATATTTACATGGGGTTAAAATACAATGCCTTTTAATTAAATAAGATGAGAATATAACTACAACAAATATTCATTCGTCTCATTATAATTAGCTTTTGGTATTTTTTTATTGAGAATAAAATTTTGTATTCATATTTGAAATTTTATAAAATTTATATGAAGTTTTTAATTTTTTGTAAAAGTAGATAATTTAATATAATATTTGAATCTATTTTATTTTTTAAAAATTTTTGCACCTAAATCCCATCTCATTTCGTGCACAAACACAAATTAATGAAATTCTCCTTTCGAGAAAAGTTTGTGTAATAACTTTTTATTTTTTTAATATAAATTTAATCTATCTCAAATTATTTAATTATAATAATTTATTTTTTTATATATATTATACAAATTAAAACATCTTTTGTAAGTGTCAATATTTATAAAATGAAAAAATCAAATAACCTTTTACTAAAATATTAATTCGATAACGCTATCAAAAGTTCGATGCAGTGAAGAAGATGAAATTTATTATATAAAAAAAGGTTAAGAAGAAGCAAAGACAACAAAATAGAGTGACACAAATGCAATCAAAATTATGAATAAATTATTTAATCAAAACCATTAGGCATGACTTCCCCATTGCTGGCTGTGCCAAATCTAGCTAGGGTTTTTGTAAGTCATAATATATTTTTGATTGAAATCAAAGACCCCACTCACATGGTTTCCTGTGAGTTTCTTCGAGGACTATGTGGCTGACCTAACCAGACACTCTTTCCTTGGAATTTTGACTTGGAAACTTAAAGCACATTCTTCAAGTTCCAATCATTTTAATTGCCAAGTACTTATCTCATATCATTTTAGCATTTTTGTTATATATTTAATGGAATAATAACATTTAAGTCCCAAAATTTTTATCTTTTTAAGATACAAATGTATAATTTATTTCTTGCATTCAAGAGAACCTTAAACTTATTGAAATGATCAAACTATTGTTATAATATTGAACTTTGACCGTTGTATTGAAATAGAATACAACTTGGTATTAAAAGACTATTTCAATTTATTATATAAGAGAATAGTAACATATGAATCTCCTACACAATTCAGTGTGAAATTAAGATTTAAACTCCAAATCTCTTGAATTAATCTAAAAAATTTAATTAATTGATTTAATTATAACTTATTCATTATAATGAATAAATTTTTAATTTATATTAAAATAAAATTTTATTTTTTAATATTTAATTTTAATCATCACAATATTAAAGTACATAATTTAGCACTAATGGTAAGGATATTCAATCATCACAAATGGATCTACTATTATATACAGATAAATTAATTTATATTTAATAAATGTAACTTTAGGGACTCAAATGTTATTATACCTTGCAAGAGAGTTTCTGTCCTTACTTGAATAACAATAAAACTCAGGGATCCGAATGTTATTATTCATATATTTAAATATATATGGCCCCTTGACAAATCCTTTTAAACCTTGTTCTGATCATATTTATTTTCTCGCGTTGCTCCACTGGCAAACTCAGACTTCTTGTTGGAGACCGATGTCATGTCACTTAGTTTTGTTTTTGTTTTTTAAAATTATTTTCAAAAAATATATACTATCTAATTAAGAGACTAATTGTGATTAATTAGTAGATGATTAGAGAAACTGTTTCTGTCCTCGAGATATGAAAATCCTCTATTGGTTAAATTATTAAGTGATTAAAGAGAAGATCTGATTTTGCATGTGACCATATATTTTAGCCTACCCACCTTATGATTATTTAATATTTCTTTCTGAAATCTCCCCATAATTGCAGGACCCCAAATTCACCAATTAAAACTAAATTAGAATTACCCTTAATTCTAATAAAAAACAACCAACAAGATTTGAATTTAATAAAATATACTTTACCAACTAAATTATCCAATATTATTAAAAATAATACACACACATGTATCTCTAAAATATTAATATTGCATACACAAATCATATACAAATTTAAGTAATAATTATTCTAAGATAACCGGCACGTATAATTAGTTAGAATCTCTAAAATTAAGGCTTAAAATGTAAAGTTTAAAATTATTTATTTTTTAATTTAATATTAAATTTTATAAAATTATATTTTAAGAACTCGTTTAAAAATTTTTAAAACTTATATTATGATTTATTTTTTGATTTAATATTAAATTTTATAAAATTATATTTTAAAAAATCACTTAAAAATTTTCGAAACTAGGGACCCCTCCAAATCATGTTACACTGTATCATGGTCACAAATAAATAAGATTTTCATTATTGCATTTCATATATTTTCAAGTGCATATCCACTAAAACTATAATGGAAGAGCTAACTTCTCGTGGCTATCATAATTCCAACAAAATTGGTACAAAATGTTGACATGCCATCAAACCCTGTATGTTTCTCTCGATCTCCAAACATATCTCTAAAAATAAATAGTAAAACAAATAAAGAGATGCTGCTGACGGATACGTTATCCTAAGGCACAGATTTAAGTAATGATTTTCCTTGATGTTACTCTATTGCAATTATATAAAAAAAAAAAAAAAAAATAGTCTCGGAATTGCAAACGACAAGTGGCCTATAATTTTCAGGACTAGCGACAAGTCACAAAAGGGTCGAATTGTAAATGAAAGGAACTAGAGTGTCTACGTGTCATAATCTTAATGGTCTATAAGTGTCCCCACGTCAAAGAATACATATAATTTGCATGCTCTTCAATTGATGTGTGTGTGTGTCTGTGTTTGTAGTACTGTAACGGGCGTGGCTCATATTCATTCATTTGTATATTTCTCTCGTGTCATGATTGCCTCTACAAATTCTACCCATTAATTTTTTTTTTTTTAATTTTGTAGGCAACTATTTCTAAGTGCACTTTACACTTTCTGCAGTAATTTAAGGGGGTGGTTGGTTGACCAAAAAAAGTGCTTTTACAATGGAAGTGCTTAAGCATGTGCTTCTGCATGTGCTTTAAGATTTCTTCCAATGTAATGCAAATTCGTAACCTAATCCTGACCACTACAAGTGAAGTAAAGTGTAGAGTCATAACTAATAGGTGAATGTTTTCTTTGAGTATTACGAATAAGTCCTTCAATTTTGCCAAAATAGAATATAAAAACAGACTATTACCTTTTTAACCGAATAAGTTTTTTTTAATGTTTTTAAATGGTAGTAATTATTTGAAGACATAAACCATAAATTTTTACGTGAAAGGAGGGTAAATGTCTCAATTTAAATATATTTTTTTAAAAGCTATTGATGAAATATCATTTATACTTTTAAATTTTTTTAATAATTATTAATGTCGTAGATTTATCTGTTAAAATTAATTAAAATATTTTTTTTATATATTATTTAATTAAAATGTAGAGATCTATTTATTCTTTTCTCTTTTCTATTTTTCATAGTGTGTAGAAGAAAATTTGGTTTGGACTTGAGGGTACAAAATGAAAGTATATAATAAGTAGTTCAAATCTTGTCATAAAAACGAGATCTATAAATTTAAAAGCTTGGAGACATGATATTTCACATCAATTTTTCTTTTTCCATTGACTTATTTTTCTCTCTTTTGATTGTGTGGATGAATGAGAGGTGATAACAAACTTTGATGGTAGCGGAGAGGAAAACTAAGTGATGATTTGTTGCTTATTAGGTGCTGAGGATAAGGATAAATCTAAAGGTGATTGGATGACAAGATAGTTTCCATGGCTTTTTTATTTTTATTTTTATTTTTTAAGAATTATTGAAGATTTATTTAATTTATTTATTGCTTGTTTTATTTTACGACACTCTCATTGTATGAAATTTTTGTACATTTAAAGTTACTCCATAGGTATATCATGTAATATAATGTACATATAATGTTAGATTATTTGACATATAATTTTAGTGAATGTTATTTAGTTTAATTTATTTAAAATTCAAATTTCACTCATAGTAAATTTGAAAATTTAGTTTACATTTAAATGATATTTAAAAAAAAATGGTGGCACATACACGCGCGCACACGAGAGAGAATGTGGACTAATAGTCCTTTAACATTATATAAATTTTTATATTTTTAACTTTTTAAGTAATAATCTATTAAAAATTGTGATTAAATTAAATAAATATTATATTAATTAGAGTCATTAATATATTTTATTTTTAATTAATATAAATTTCATTTTATTTTTACTCTTAATAGATTATTAATCTAAGAACTGAAAATTAATATAAAAATTTATGTAATTTAAAGAGACTATTATCCTACGTCAAGTTGATATAGCTGAAATAATTTTTAATTAGAAAACTTAAACAATATTTTTCCAAGAGTTAGGAAGACAAGATTACCTTTTAGATTGGGCAAGGCCCAAAAAGAAAAAAAAAAAAACTTTGTACCTTAAAAATCATGCATGAACGATTACTCTCAACTAAATCAAAATTATGTTATCCAATGATTACACAGTTGAATATTTATTGCCATTAAAATTAGACCATTTACTTTATAATAAAAAAATTCGATAATTACAGCAATGCCACGACAAGGCAGATGCCTATCACAGATGTTGGTTATGTCTAATCAATTATGTGGATTAGATTGGATTTTGATACATTTTCAGCCATGCATATTATTATTAAATAAAAAATATTAATGATTTATGTAAAGAATAGGAATTAGATTACAACCAATATGATCTAAGGTGTACATTAATATGTTAGTGTTTGTGTATATATATATATATATATATTGTATAAAAAAGCTAATTATACTATGTGACGATCAACTTTACATTAATTTTAATGGGAATTGCTTTATTGGCATTACATAAATCACTTGATATTGGATGCCTTGATTGTTGGAGGAAGAAATTAAAATGAACTAGTGTGAAAAGTCCAAATAAAATATAATTTGTCCATCTTTGGTGCCCTAATAACTTTTAAAAAATTGTAGTAGATTGAACACTCATTATTAAGTAAAAATTAAATTATATTATAATAATTGTAATATTTTATTTTAAAAATATAATAATTAAAATATTTACTAAATATGAAAGTTTAAATATTATAAAGTCAACTTGAGTTATCATGTTTAAAATTTTGAATAATTTCATATATTATATTAAAATTTGGCTCAATTTAATGTCAATAAACTTGTAAAAATAAAATAAGAATATTTTAAACAATTTAGCCTTTCGAAAAAAACCCTCAAAAAGCTCTATTCTTAAAAGTTCAATAATCAAATTTATTTTTTAAAAAAAAAAATTTGTTTAATTCTTGAAAACTTGTCCTCCAACTACAAAAGTAAAAATAAAAAAATAATACATATATATATTTTATATATTTTTAACTTTCAAACATTTTTAACTAAATATATTAATTTGATTCTAAAAATATAATTTATTATGTGAACATTCATAAATTGAACATTTACTAATACGCCACATATGATATAATATTTTGTGGAAGTAAATAGATTGTTGGTTTAAGTCATTGAACAAAATGATTAACAACAAAGCAGAAGGCATTTATGCCTCCAACAAGGAAAATTTTCTTTGTTTTATCTGTACAGTTTTTGTAAATTTTAAACTCATCAAAAATATAATAAATATAAATTCATTAAAAGTAGAAAATTATTAATTAAATATCACCACATCAAGTATTCAATCGACTAATTAATTATCATTTTCTACCTAAAATATTGAGCGTGCTCTTGTGTGAAGTCAAATAATCTACTCAATTTTAAGTACTCAATATATTTACATAAAAATATCTCACAATCACTACATCCTCACAATTGATTAGATATGTTATTGAGAAGTCACTTATACGATAGAAGTTTAGTACTATATAGTAAATCTAACCTTAAACTGTATAATTTAACTTGTCGCATTGCACAAGGTAACAAAATGTAAAGTGAAATATGCACAATGAAAAGTGGTCTTCCAGTTTACCCGTGGCAAAAAATTATAAACTGTGATACATCGTCTGGCCAAATCCAATGTAAATATACCCTAATAATTTGTATACACCTAGCTAGAATGTACACCGTCTTGATGTTTACCTATGGTTTTGCAATTTCATTGTTGTCTTCCTAACATGTACCATTTGTAATTAACATTAGGGTAAATGTTTCATGTGAGATAGAACTATCGTTTCTAACTGACTGAAATATATAAAGTAAATTGTAATATAAACACATAACAAATCAATTATTTATTAAAAAGTCACATAAAATTTTTAAAAAAATTTGATAGAGTTTTAGTTGTAATATAGGTATATTTTAAAATTATATAAATCTAAATGCTTTCAAAAACATGTATCAATTTACCCAACATACATTCTCACAATTTCAATAGGGCCTTAAGCACCTCAATATAATATTGATATATGCCTTAAGTTCCAATTGTATTTTTAGATATTTAGCATATTTATTTTATGTATCATGACATTATTAGATTTTATCTTATTTCATTATTATATATTTATATATTTAATAAATATAATAATACATTTAAAATAATTAGTTTATTAGTTAAATAATAGTTTTAAATATCTCTTATCAAGCGATATCATATATAGGATAACGATAATACATAGAAACTAATATGTATAGTAACTGATGATGATAAATTATATGTTATAATATGAGATATCAAGTAAATATATGGGTACGAGTTAGTGAACTAATGTACCAGACTATTAGATTGACATGTTATGAGAATGCTATATAAATTATTATATAAGTATTATAAAAGATTCTCATAATGACAATAGTATAAATAATCATTGAATTTAAGATTATCATAGTTTTCAATATTGAGATTGATATATTTTAATATTTTTAGATATCATTCGTAACAGAGTAAACTATAAAAAAAATAGTTAGATATGTCATAACTCATGTAGAGGAATGTTTATGATCAAAATAAAATTTATTCCTCAAATATAATGAGAATAATATTTTTGACCTTTTGATTAAATAAGACTATAAACATGCATGGTAATACTCTAATGAGTTAATATGTGATACTGATCTTATTTTTTAATAAGTTTATTTAAAATATCAAAAAAATACAAAAATTAAACTATACAAAGTTGATATGTTCCATATTTCATATTTAATTAAGATATTTAGTATAAAATGGTTAAATTACATAATAACATTAGTCACAGATAAGATAATGACGAATCACATATATTTTTATCACTTGAATAGTCATAATATGTTGTTAAATACTACTCATTACTTATGATACTAAAATTAGATTTTAGTATTATTGTCAAAATTAAGAAAATTTATTATGTCACATATTAAAATTAAAAATAATAGAAACGTAAATTCATGAAATAAATTTTAGAAAAATAAAAATTCTAATTTTGACTAGTTCTCTATATAATATTTGAGTATTGAGTTTGCTTAGACTAATTATGTAAAGTTGAATTAAATTTGTTAATACAAACTTTATTAATTAGATTAGACTTATAATGAAAGGCTCAAAATTAATGGATTGGTTTTAAACTAAAAACCCTCAAAAAATATTATAAACATATGAAGTTTTGGTATTATGCCCAGGGTTTTTTTTTTTTTACTTTAACATGTTTTTCTTTTAAAAAGAGAAAAATATAGAGCAAATAATTAATGCCAAAAGGATATAGAAACTAATACTCTAATTTCTAATCGGATGTGTGAATACTATAAAGAATAAGATTAAATATGTGTCCATGTTTTGAAAATTTAATCAACATACGTAGGTATGAATATTCGAATCTAACTTTGTTGTATATTTTCTACTATTAGAGTTTTATCACATGGATATAAAACAAAAATAAAAAAAAATTGCATGTGTATGCTTTGGTTTTCTTACACATAGTAGTTTAAATAACAACAATTTAAAAATAGTCAATTCATAAAATTGCAATACATACGTATAAGTGTGACGATGCAATTATTTATTGTTAAGATATCACATTTGAATATTATACTTACCAATAATCTACCATGTCTAGGTACTTGTTAATATGCTAATATAAAATATTTTTTATTAGTTTAAACATTTTTTTATAATCATCAAAAAAACATATAAAGATATCACTTAATCATCTAACTATGTATAGCTGCTCAAAATATCTTAAAACTACTTAGGTGTGATCCAAATCATTCTTCCCTTTTCGTTCGAGTCCGAATATTTCATCTATTTTGTGAGCGTATTGTAAAACTCATGGGTGATTAGATTCAATGGATTGAGATTCAACCATTACTGATTATACGTATACATTGTTTTAGAATTGGCCTCTCATACTGCCTTTTAAGTAAATTAGTTCACAATTTTTAATTAGATTTTTTTAATATACCTTACCAAAGTAGCTGTGTATAACAATCTATTTTGTTGCTAATCTCAATGGATGTATGTTCATATTTGCCTCATAATTTATCTTTTGCATTCCTATAATGAATTTATACCAATAAAGCAATATGTTATTAAAATATTATCGAAAAAACAAAGCATTGTAATGACATACAATAAAATAAATTACTTAGGTGAGGGAACGATGTTCATTGGAGTCTCGTGACTACTATTGTCGAACGATGATAGGTGAAAATGTTGGTCCTGTATTATTTTGTAATAATTGTTCTAATTTAGAATAGACTGCAATGTAGAACTCATTGAACTAATTTACGTGCACGCAAAATTTCGTACAGTTATTTTTGAATGCGTCCTTAAACTTTATAATCTTGCAAACAATATCCAATTTAACATATGCATTTTACTTCATATCTTTTGGACTACGGTAGGCGTATCGATCTTAAATATTAAATGACTATAGAGACGTATGCTAGATCAAAAAGTCCTACGATATGTGAGCATCAGTATGCTAGGTTAGAAAGTCGTACAACACATGCAATACTATTCTAATGCATGATGAAATGGCATATGATCTTCATCTAACACATGGTAACTGCAAACTTATAAAAGAATAAAAAATTTAATACATTACAACTTAATAACATACATATATTGTATTATTATATATAAGTGTACCATATTGCATTTAAATTGAGTATCTAAATTGTATAAAAGCAAGTTATTATTGTATTGACCCAATATCAATAGGAAAATTGCCATAAGGTGTTTGAAGTATATTTTACTCAATTCTCTGATCTCGGAGTCCAATCTCATTATGACTTTGACCTGAATAAAAAACATTGATAATTACATAATTATATTAGAGAAAGTATAAAATTGGTATCAAATATCAAGTTAATAGGCATATAAATTTTTATCTTCTAAAACTTTCTTCTTGACGTTTGTTGTTTTAATGTTGGACTTTGAAGAAGTCTGGCAATGTGTCCATGGATATATTTCGCCTTCACGTTTAGTGAATGCCATATTAATATAATCAATAGCTTTGCAAAACCAACAACGTTAAAGAAATAACATATTAACCATAAGTTATGTTACATTATCAATTACAATACAACAACAACAACATTCATGCACAAAAATAGTCGTAATTTCTGAGTATATACTTGAAATATAATAACAAACTCATATAAGTCATATCTTATCGCGTATGTTTTACTTATTATTGTAGTTTTTTTTTTCTTACATTTGTTATCTTTCCTCCCATTGTGTGGCTCAAGCTCTAGTATAAATAATAGTATACTACAAATTGCCAAGAATACATGTTAAATTGCTCTAAATCATCTATTAGGTATAGCAACTATGTGTTTGCACTATTTTGGAATCCTTTACTAAACAATTGTCATTTTAGTAAGAAATATAATGATAGCTTGACAACATCAATGTTGTCTATCATATTGAGATTGTATTGATCGTATATGTTATTTAACTCAAGTCAACATGTCTTCAAAATATTTGTCTCTAAGCCAGTAACTACCATGTATCTCATTTGAATAGTGATCAATCTTCAAGCTTGTGATCAAAGCAAAGCCCCACAGAGAAAATCTAATAGTTATGCCTTCTACAAGAAAATACAACACATTATCACCATTTCTATCATTTTGACCTCTTGCAATAATATTCGATGCACAAGGTTGCCTAAAAAATGGAGAAATCCAACATCGAAAAAATAAATTAGGCAAGTTTGTTAAAATTTTTTTTAGTCAAGTTAATTCTCTTTTACTTTTCCTATCACTAACATGTATGATAATGGAGGTGGATAGCCTTAAAATTGATCACTCTTGGAATTTTTAATATTTTTTATGACTTCAGTATTTTTCCGCTCAACACCAAATCATAAAAGGTACCAAATTACATAAAATAGAAAATTATGAAAACTTTCTAAATATGATAAGTAGTACCTAAATTTTTATATCTTTAAATATATAACAAATAAATACAAAAATTTTTATATCTTTAAATAAAAATTGTAATAAATCAAATTCAAACAAACAAAATACAATTTCAACAATCAAACTCAAATACTAACATGTGTAACACTAAAACAATAACTAAAAATATACATGTAACAACCAAAACAAGTAAGTACCCAAATATCGGTCTACATTACATTTCTTACAAATAAGGACATAATTTATCTATTTATATCTATTTATTTGAATGACTACCATTCCTCTAAGCATTAAGATCACAATGACCAAAACAAATTAATATTTTGAGGGTAATTAGGTTATGCTATTAAACATATTGATTATAACCATCCAACTAATTTTGATCATAAGCTAGACATCGAGTATTGATAGATTGATTATGGCCATCTAATTGATTTTCATCTTATAGTTAGACTTTGAATGATTAAGATAGTAGAAATGGGTGGTTAGTGTAAATACATAATCCCAAATGTTTAATAATAATAGACTAAACGTAAAAATTTAAAAGTTTGATAGCACTAAAATCCAAATACTAAAGGAAAAATTCTTAAAATAGTTATATTTTTAAGATCATTTATGTAAATAGTCAACTTAATTTTTTTTAATAAATTTTTTCACCGACTTAATCAATTTTACAAACTTCAAACAATTTTATTCCCCCGTAGCCATATTGAATCTAGCCAAGTATGGACTCAATTTCGAGTCC
This sequence comes from Swietenia macrophylla, assembly GCA_032401905.1. NCBI lineage: Eukaryota > Viridiplantae > Streptophyta > Magnoliopsida > Sapindales > Meliaceae > Swietenia > Swietenia macrophylla. Next base: position 1,525,402 of record CP135560.1, on the reverse strand, counting down.
AAAAGTGGGTTCAATTTCAAACTCAAGCGTGGACTCGAAATTGAATCATATTATTTGTTATAAATTAAAAAAAAAAAGTAGTTGTTGAGAATCAAACCCAAGATCTAAAGGTTATAGAATACTTAACACTAAGCTATAATGATATTGTTATACAAAGCAATATTTTCTAATATATATCTATAATATATATTGTTTTAAGTATAGATGATTATATAAGGGTAAAATTATTTGAAAATTATGATATTGACTAAGTTGGTAAGAAAAAGTAAAATTAATTATTTACATAAATGATCTTTAAATAAAGTTATTTTGAAAATTTTTCTAACACTAAAACATTAACAAGAACACTAAAATAACAACTAAAATATACATGCAACAACCAAATTTTCATGATGGCCAAAATCCACAACCCCAGCGCCCTGCACGCCCCAAATTTTCATCCTTCTCCAACAAATTTCAAAAAACATATATGTATTTAAACAAAATTTCCGGCAAATTAAACCCAAACAAACAAAATATAATCTCAACAATCAAACCCAAACAACTAAAACATCAACAACGGTAATTAAATAACCATCAAAATATACATGCAATAACTTAAATTGAAACTTACAAAAGTGAAGATATTAATACCACAAGTTAATTCTTCGATCTATAACTTCTCTTTTTGCTTTAAATTTGTCAAAAAATAGAAGGAAAATAAAAGAAAAGAAGAGAATGAATAAGAGAGAGAGAGAAAAGAAAGAAGTGTTATGTTTTTGACTTTTTTGATTAAAAAAAATTATGAAATAGGTTAATTTGATAAATCAAAAATCAAAAATAGCTATTTTAAAAAAATTTTGTTGAAATTATTCCTTCAAACTAGTTAAGTAAGTTTGTACGAGAGCTTTATTTCAGCAAGTGTATATGATACTAACCTAAATTTAAAATGTATTTGACATGTTCTAATAATGTCTACACAATATTTGTATATAAAATAATATATTTAGAGATTTTTATTTAAGGTGCATATTTTATATAAAATATTTTCTTTAAAATATATATATGACAATATTTTTCTCAAAATTAATTATTATAAATTTTGTTATATAATATATATATATATATATATATATATGTATGTATAAAAAAATGTATTGCCTATTGAAATGAAATGGTAAAAAGTAAATGAGATAATACTATTAATAAGCCGAAAATATATTTAAAGGTCCCAAAAGTATGCCCCCAACAACTTGTAATTGCTTATAAACTCAGCAAAAAACAAGGATGAATATTTTTTTAAGAAAATAAACGTTTAGAATATGAGTTTCATATTATTCTTCTTATTAAGATGGATTTGTCAAATTTCATAACAAAAATCGGTTCTGAAAATACATTACTAATTCCAAAATATTAGTAGTTGATTGCTAACATCTAATAGTGAGAAGATTTTAAAGGTTGATTATTCACATCCAACAATTCGAACAAAATAATTAATATTTTTAAAAAATTAATTTTTTTACAGCAATTGATTGAGTTAGGATTCTCTTCCTGTCTAATTTTTGATCAAACAAAATTTTAAATTATGATTGATGATCATTAGAAAAATAAATTTTCTTAAAAAATTAATTTTTAATTATATATTATTTTTTATAAATACATGGTGAAAGATTGTACTTCCTTCATTTATATGTATAAAGTTATTAATTCAAAATAAAATAAATTTGGGCTAAGTAGCCCAATTTTGTATAAACAGAACGAATTCAAAGAGGCCACTGGGCTGGTCATGGCCTACCCTGTTGTCAAATCTTGGTTTATCTGGACCAAAAGTAATTAGAAATAAATAAATAAAGAAAGAATACAATTTGACATGAAACTAGTAATTTTATGTTATTGGACTTGACTTTGATTGTTAATATTAAGCCGATATCGTAATTTAACTTTTTAGATTAATTATTTAAATAATATGTTACAAATTTTACATTTTGTGTTATACTATAAAGAGAGCTTTGAATAGAATAATTTTATTCTATTATTATGTTAATATGGTAACACTATTTAATTATAAATTTTTATATGTGTTAATTAATAATTATAATTTAAAAAAAATTATGAAAAAAATAACAGTACATATTAGTGAGAAAAAAATTACGTATAGAGAAAAATTAATTAGAATAATAAATAATAAATAAATTAAATTTTAATTATTAATTAATATAAAAAAATTTATAATTAAATTATTCTAGTATGTTAATATATTATTATAATATAATTATTTTATTTAAAATTTTTTCCTCCGAATAACAATTACATTATAAATTATAAAAATGATGCAATTGTATCCATAACTATTACATATAGTAGCTAAGATAAAGCGACATTTCATGTGGGTCGACTGATATTTCAATCGAAGCTAACATAAAGGTGACAAAAATACTTTGTTTTTTTGTGGTTGTCAAAATGTTTCAAATAATTTTGGAAATGCCCAAAAGGACAAATATTTTAATTTCGAAAGACCCAACCATGTTATTCCGATTCAAAAGGCATGTGTTGTGTTCTGTTTGGTAATGTGGTGGGCTTTTGTCTAATCAAATCAAAATTGATGTTTTACCAACTAATTAATTGTTAACAAGAGAGAATAAAAGTGGGTAGTTTTCTCACTTCTGTTTAGATTGGACATTCAGTCATTTCAAACAAAGCACCCAATTCTTCTTGACTTTTCAAAACAAGTGAAAAAAAAAAAACTAAAGATTAAAATTTGGTCTTAATAAAGTTAATTGGCCTCTAATAAACTTTTAATTATAATAATTTTGTAATCATAATTACTGAGTTTGGACTCTATGGTTGCTTTAAATCATTTGATGCTGATGAAAATGGGACCATGTTAAGTCCCTGAATTTTTGTTATTTCACAAATAAGAACATAGTTTCTTCATTTATTTCAAATAGGTACTCAGCTCACTTCGAATTACCACATTACCCTTATAAAATTGAATTTAAACCATTAGGGTATCCTAAAGTAATTTTAATCACTTTAAAATGAGATAAACGTTATGGGGAGTTGGGTGTTATTATCTCATAACAATATTTTTTGTTATTCTTCACCTCCACAACATATTACAATTTAAGTGAATGGTATTTAATAACATTTCAAAATTTCAAGCTTTTTGGATGATATTTGGTAATTTGGAAAACTGTTTTTTAAAAGGGAGTTAATAAATTTTATTTTATATTTTAATAGTTGGTATGCATAAAATAATATATACTAAAATTTTTTTAAAAATAAAACAAAATAAACATAAATATGATACTAATAATTAAAAAAGTTATTATTTCGGTGTTTTAAGAAAGTGTCAAATGTCTATTGTTATATTTTCAACAATACAAATATACTAAAAATTTGACAAGTAACTTATTTGTAATGTTTTTCACATCTTCTACAAATAGTGTTTGATTTAGTGAAAGATGAAATGAAAAAAAAAATATCAAGCAAAATTGAGTTCAAGAGAATGCATACTTGAAATTGAAAGATCTAGTTAAAACGAAAAAATTTTATATCAAATTTTTAATGTATAAAATGATCTAAAATTTTATTAAAAAAGAAATAAATTAAAAGAGAGTATTTACAAATTTTTTCTGATTATTGTAATTAATTGAAATAACGACTAAAATAAAAAGAATAATAATTATTCTAAAAATTAACTGCTTGTAATATTTATGTAAGGAACAACATGGATTAATTTAGACCTTGACTTCTTTTAATGTTTATGTGAATACTGCGTGATTCTTATTGACTTTATTAATTACCTTGATATCTAATTAGTAGAATTTGTTGGTGATGGTTAAAATAAATAATTTTATAACCTTTTTTAAAATATTTTAAAAATTATTTTATTTTATTAATTTAAAATTATTATTTACTTTGTCACCCATCTTAAATGTTACATATGCTTTTTAAATATTTCTAAGAAGTATTGAAGGAAGAAAGCTATCCTCACTTTCATAAGCAAAATATGAAACTTGCAGAGACATAGACCTCAACAATTGAAGATCACCAGCACAAAATTATGGTGACTAAGTAAGAACTTCAGCAATTAGATCAAAGATTACACAGCAAGGCCATTTTAATCATACGAAAACACTCAAGAAGAACTACCCAATTGCTAAGCAAAAAGAACAAATACAATACTATTTCAAGGAATCAAGATCGAATTTTAGTGGACTAGAAACTGAAATTTACAGAAAACAAGAGAAGGCGAAGAACATTCTCATTCACAGCCCCTTTCCTCTTTCTTTCTCTCCTTCAAACTCTCGATTGCTTCCCAGCTCTCTTCCTTTCATATATAATTCATATTCAGTTTTTCTTGTTACATTAATTGGCCAATTAATTAACTTTCAACTGTCTAACCAACCAACTGAATTTACCAACCTCAGCTTGATCAGAATTTTGCCAAATCAACATAACTAACCCAGCTAGCTTTACATCTAGTCAACAAACAGAACAAGAACTCATCGCAACTCTCTACATTGTGAATTTTAAATCATTATTCACAAAACTTATGTCAATGAAATTAGTAGTCAAGTATCTTAACTTTTGCAAGTTCAAACAACAAAGAAAGCAACAAAGGAGCAATAACAATCATCATGTTCCTTAACCATTGGAGATTTGAGTAGCTTATCAGCTAAGTCCATTCCATATCCATCAACTTCAATATGATTTCTTTATTTTAAAATCGGATAATAACATCCGGATCCTTAAATTTTGAGGTTTTCACACATAATATTAAAACTTATTGAGTTATAATAAAAAAAATTCACTAACTCTTATTAAAATAATTGAAATACCCTTAAGTATTAAGTTACAATTTGTAAAATTACATTGTCAAAATTCATTTTTTAAGGGGTGGTATGGTCATTATCATGCGGGTCAGAGACTTACTTATTGCAAATGAAAATACTATGTCCCTATTTATTAAAAACATAAAAACTTGGGGACCAAAATGTTATTACCTCATTTTAAATGTATCCATCTTGATCATGATCATGATCAAGATGAAGAGTCCCCACATAGATCACGTGAGAATGAGATGTGTCCATCAATTTTAAGGCAACGTGGAATATAACGACAATCTACTAAAAAACAAATGACAATTTGCATTGCCTTTCTTTAACCCATCAAAACAAATCTATAATATAACTGTATTGATTATGAACCACCCAAGATTCAATGACCAAATTTTTTTTTTCTTTTTCTCTTTTTTATATACGTATTTAATTGAAAAAGAGGGTGGAGAACAACGAAAAGGAAAAAGTGCCCTTGAAGAGTAGTGCTTGGAGAACCCATTTCTCCTACTTTTTGATTTGCAGGTTGCAACCTTTTCTTTCTTTCTTTTTTTTTTCCAATAGCCTTACACTCTTGGTAAATGTTATAAAACATAGTGAGTTGTATGTTGTTGGTTACTAATTCTTTTTATCATTATTATTAAAGTTCTTGCACGTTGATTTCAACTTTTAAGTAAAACAGTAATTTAACATAATATTAAAGTTAATTTAATTAAGAGATTATATGTTCGAATTTTTTTTTACATAATTTTCATTTATGTTATTTATTTATTTTTAACATCTATTTGAACTTTTTTTCTCAACTATTTCTATTCTATTTAGTTCATTTGATATCAAGTTCATATATAAAATACTCTATTTGATCTTCCTTCTCTTTCATTTATTCATGTTCAGCTTGATTGATATGATAAGTCCATCAAATATCAATTTTATATAACACAATCATCTATTTTATCTCACTATCCATTAAACTCATAATTTGTAAATGTGTGTGTGTTTTTTTTTTTCTCCAGGAATCTATATTTTTTCCTAAGATTAAAGAGTGTGCTTTATCTTTAGAGCCAATCTTTGTAGCTTCTATACGAAATATATTTTATATACGCATTAGAATGGTCAAACCTATCTTCCTTTTTCCCCTCTCTTTAACGCAATTCTTTTTATTTGGGATTGTAATTCCAATCCCTTTCATTCCTTTCCCTACAAAACCCCCGAACACCAATTATTTTTTCAAACAAAGATTGAAAGAGAAAGCTTATGTTAAAATCACATAAATTCAACAATTGCAAGCAAAACCCATTTCAGCATTTGCGGCACTTTGTCCCTCTCTGTCTTATCACTCTTTTAAAAAAAATAAGTGTTTTTAAGTGTTCAATGGCTTTACCTCTAATTAATCGAAGCTCTTTCTTCTTGTTTGGCAGCTCAACCCCATTGATTCTTTCTCTTGGTTAATCTTACAACTAAATACTGTATTAATTATGAGAATTATTCAACTCATTTCCAATTCATTGCTAGGTCATCTAAATTGGCATGCATGAAGATGTGGTAAATCTGCAGATGCCGTCGTGAAGCAACTGCAGAAAAATGTCACATGCAGATTGCTATTTTCTTTTATTATCTTAATTTCCGAAATTCAGCGTAAGTTTCCGTTTAAATTCTATACAAAGTTTTGGGGAAATCATTTTCTATTTTTTAAAAAAATTTATTTTTATTTTTGGTGATGTAATTGTATTTTATTAACTTTTAATACCAAATACTACAAAAAGGGCAGGGCATAAACAGGAAATTCAACGTGTGATTAATGAAGAAATCTTACTTGAAATTTCGAAATTTGTAAGCTATATATATATATATATATATTGTAGCACTAAAATATGCAAATTTACTTAAAACTTTCAGTCTCCTGTGGTGCACAGTTCAAGAATGAATCCATGGTCTCTAAAACAATCGAAAAACCTCACCCCAAGAATAAAAAAAAAAACTATCATCGTACGTATTCACAAGAAATTATGAACCTTAAAATTTGGATTAATCTAACACTCCCCCCAATTGAATTGAAATGAATTCTATGATTTTTTTTTTTTGTACTTCATTCACTGACAAAATTTTCCTTTTGATTTACAGAAACAAAAAATAAAATAAAATCATTTCCCTTTTAACTATCATCTGATCATCCCAATTTCCCCCACCTTTTTTTTTTATTTTGATTTTGATGATAATCAAAACGGCATGATATGAGTTGTTTTAGTTTCATAACTGGATAAACAAGATTTGAAATTAACCCTAAATATCTTCAGCAAATCGGCGCTCATTTGCCGTACAGCCGGCGAGCAATTACTCTGCATCAACAGCAATATCTTCGTCAATCCATTCCCGCTCGTCACCGCCTCCTGCGCCGTTTGTTCCCGAAACAAATAACACAAGCTCCACAGTATCGTCACCGCGTGCTCCGTCGCCGTACTTGATACTTTCAGCGTCTTCTGAACCACGACCTGGAGTAACGCCGAGTCTTGGCATATCTCCAACCTACCTTGTTTGCTAGAACTAAGCGTTTCTATGAGTTTCAGTACCTTTTCCGTCACCGAGACGGTGGCGTTTCTGTCTGTTATCAGTTTTCTCAGCTGTGCGATTAGCTTGTGATTTATCAACTTCGTTTTCACGCGTTTCGGCGTTGAAATCGCGATTAAACATGACAAACTCGCTTCGATCAGCCTCCGATCGGCATCTGAATTCAATGAATTTAAAATTTCGGCTAACAATCCGTCTTGCTCGGCGATTAATGCCTTAGATTCGGCATCTACGGCGATGAATTCCACGATTCTAAGAGATTCAATTCTAGAATCCACGCTTTCTTGCTGTTTCAAAACAAGAAGCAACGGATTTAAGCAATCTTGATCTCGTTTCAATAACAAATTCATGAACTGTTGTTGATCTTCAATTTTATTCAAAATCAAGTCCAACACCCTAATTACTTGCCTTAATATGTTCAAATCTTTAACATTTCTTAGAATTTCAACCAGCATCGCAACTAACCCGTCGAATTTCGCAAGAAACTTCTTGTTCTCGTCAGATTCTTTTGCAAAAGCGATAATTTTTGACAAATTCTCCGAAAAATCCTCTTTCTTAATGTCAGTCACTCTGATGATGTCTTTAACCTGGACCGGTGAGATGACTGAGTTGGTAGACTCGGGCGAGGCAACTTGGTGGTGAACCGAGTCGGACCAGATCTGGATGAGGCGTTGTAAGGTACAGTTAGGAACAAACTCCTTGCTCTGTAACACCTGCATCGTGGCCGGACACGTGTTGTTGCCGCCGTCTAACCACCGTTGGATACTGGCTCTGTCGTAAGTAACGCCTGTACAAAGACTCACAGGTGATTTCATCACATCCAATGATATCGGACACCTGAAGAAACTCGGAACCGTAATGTACAAATCATCCCTAACCATTTTTCTCTCTGTTTGGGCAGAGGAAGATTTCAGCGAGAAAGTGAGGGAAAATTGAAGAAGGTAAAAACAGAAGGAACCAGAAACTGGAGAAGCAGAAAGAGTGGCGGAGGTGGGTTTAAAGAAGAGAGAGAGAGGGGGGGGCGTGGGAGTCAAATGACTGCTGACGTCACAAATTTCTTTTTTTAAAAAAAATTATTTTTAATTTTATTTTACTAAATTTGGAGATATTCTCTTCCTTTCTTTTCTTGGGCACTTTGTGGGGGGTGAGGGAGTCTTTGGTCAAAGTGTGGACTTTGATTTCACTTCACTTGAAGTTTAGGCAACATCCAGCGCGTGTAGTTTTCAATTTACGTAATGAGATCAAGACCGTTGGATTTTCGAAAAAGCGAGGGGTGGTGAGAAACGTGCGGTGGGGATGTGGAGAGAAGAGGGGTGGAAACACGTTTGATAAACAACAATGATAAACAAGGTGGGGGCCAATAAGCAATGAGAGGAAAAAGTTAAAAAAATAAAAAGACTGGGAACCACGGGGGGTCCGATTGGTCGGTTTGGTTACATCAGTTGTACGTTGGAGGGAAGACCTTTGATTTTGCTCCATTTATATTTTGTAATATTTATTTATTACTTTTATTTATTGGGATTGGAGAGTGGAGCCGGGGTTTATTCGCAGTCCTGCTTTTTGATAAATCCGCTCCACTTTTGTCTTTTTCTCCCCTCCCTCTTCGTTTTAATTTCTATTTTATTTTCATTTATTATTTATTTAACTTTTATCTATATTTATTTTAGTGTCAGTGGTTTTTAGATTCTTTCATGTAAAATTTTGTTACGAATATATTTTTCATTAAATTAATTTTGATTGTAAATAATTTTTATTACAAATTAGTAAAAATAAAAAATAAAAAGAAGAAGTAATTGATGGAAGGGTCGGGCAGTAATGGTGGGAGCATAATGAAAAATATTAGGTGTAATTATCAAGCACGTGTGGATCCCAGTGAGTGTATAAATAATAATAATAATAATAATAATAATAATTAACAAGGGGTGATTTGGTTGATAGTTGATCGAGGGAAGCAAAGGCGGGCAGGCAAGCAAGCGTGCGTGCGTGCGTGCGGGGGCTTTGCTTTGCTTCCTGACTATGAAGCATCGATGATTATTAGACACTGCTTTTACAACTGCTGCACCGAAAGTATATCCTTTGAATTAGGCTTTTGTTGTTTCGTTTGTATAAATATTTGCATTCATTTATGTTTTTCTGATTATAGTATTTCATTTTCATTATTTTTTTTTTCACTTAAAATCTCATTTAGTTGTTCCATTTTTTACACCAAAATGATGGGTTGAAGTAGATCCTTCTTATATACAATGTTTCTCAATGGCAATGAATAAATAAGACTAGCCTTTTCAAATTCTCTGTTGTTGTGTTTTTCATCAATTATATAGTTAGATGGGATGATTAGTCTTTTTACCAGTTATAAAATTTATCGTCCGGTGAAATCTATGTCAGAAATAAAAATTAAGGTATAAATTAATAGTCAAAAGTCTATTATTTTCATAAATTTAAATAATATTATATTTTTTTAAAATGTTTTAATTGTGGATTAGCGGCAAAAACTCTATTTTTTTGACATAATTTTATATTGAATAATTTTTAATATAATTTTTACTTTTACGGTTGATATTTAAAATTAAAATAAATAAAATAAGAAAAAAATTAAAAATTCATTGATAATTTCTCAAATCTACAAAGGAAAAAAAACCCTTATTTTTTTTTTTTACTAATAAACTTTTAAGATAAAGTGTAATAAACCCATTAATCCAATTATTAGACTTAACTAAACTTAGTTTTTACTCTAAAATCACAAAAATGAAATAGCAAAATCAATCAAGTACGTAGATTATTTGCATGATGAAGACACGAGTCGTGTATTTTAATTATAGGTTGGTGCGGGCTTTGTGAACGTTGCAAATAAAATAGTAATTATTCCCAAGTCAATTTTTAAACCTAACACGAAAGTCCAATTTGGTGGTTGTGTTGCATACGGCATATTTAATTAACTATTTTTCAAAGTCAAATTTGGTAAATATTTCCAACTTCATTTTAAAGGCTCGAGTCAAATTTGGAAAAATATTCGTAGCTTCAATTTAAAGCCAACTAGTCTCCACCTATCAACAACCTTTTATTAAAGGGTAATAAATTAAGTATTTACTATAATTATTACAATTAATAACAAATTTAATTAATTTTTATTACCATGGCTAAGTTTGTTCTTGCCATCAAATTTTATGTTCCCCGAATGCTAAAAAATAAATTTATAATTACCTTATTTATGTAATAATTAAATTCGTTAAACTAAATCAAGCTTACACGTAAAAATGAATAATAAACAACTTTAGCACTATTATTTGAGTTTTTTAGTCTCCAAATCTAAACAACTGCAAATGAATAATAAACTAATTGTAAGAAGGGCACTTTAGTTGGGAGGTCACTATTGCTATTTCCCTGCTAATATTAAGATACAAAATAACATGCTAATACGATCATATTGAAATTTGATATTCGATAAATAAATTGCAGTCGGTCAACAAATTTGAAATTAAAAATTAGTTTAGATTTGGAGTAGTTCTCAAAATCAAATTGAACAGATTTTTCAACATAGGATCCCATTTTTGACTTCCCTTCCTTGTAAGTTGGCCACTATGACCAAAACATTTTTTAAAATAAATAAAAGTTAGGGTTATATTCACATACATGTTATGTTTAATCGCATTTTTTTCATGATATATAATACGATAGACAAATAAATTTTTTTAAACTCAATTTGATCGTATACACTTATTAAATGAAGATAAACATATATAAAGAAAAAATGTTGTTCATCCATCACATTCAATATAAAGATTAATAATTCTTATACATTTCATATTTATCGTAATGTTGTCTCTTTTATGCAAGGGGGGTGGGGCAAAGCTACAATAAGGGTAGAAGGGTCTTGCCCTTCCAAATGACTTTCAAATGAATTCATGAATAAAATATTTTGATCCTAACTTGAAGTTTAGAGGATAAAATATTAAAAATTTATTTTATATTTTTAAATTAAAAACACACTCTATATTAAAATATTCTTTTAAGTATCGTTCTATCTTTGTTCTTATACACTGCCGTTAAATTTAACATGTCAAATAATGTTAATCACTAGTAAGACAATAAAACCCTTAGAAAATTGTTATTAACCTCGTCAAATTATAGATATTTTTCAAGGTAATATATGTGTTTTTAGTAATCAACTTGTATCAAACTTAAATTAAGCATTTAAAAAATAATTAGCAATTGCTAGATTAAATTTCAAGAGAAGCACAATTGGGAGATCTTTGCTTCCACGGCCTAATGTTTGAAAGCATGCATTAATTAAAAACATGATGAAAATGTAGCTTGTAAGACACTATCGAAGAATTAAAGTGGATTGATAATAATTAAATTAAGCATTACAATAAACACCCACATGCTTTGTGTTTTGCAAATGTGCATATTGGACAATCGATGCCCACTAATTTGGTATGTATTTTTGGTACACGGGGAGAGACCATTATTGCACTTAATTATGTTTGTATTAGTTGTTGTTCCATAAAAGTATAATATTACAAAAGTTTTTTTTTTTTAAATTTCAATGTATTTAAATAAAAAATATATTTTGAATAATAAATTTCTATGTAAAATAATATAGTAGCGTTATATCATTATTATATGTCCTAAATTTTTACTAGAGGCTAAAAAATTTAAAATATATAAAAGTGTGACAAGAATATGATATTACCATATTAATTAATATAAATAGAGTTTTTACCTCTTTAATTTCTTAAAAAGTTCAATAAAATACATCATTTTTTAATAGAAAAGTATTATTCAAAATTAAAAAAGTTTTATATCATTTTTTAAAGTATACAAAAGTATTTTAATATAAAGCATTTTTAGTTAAAATTACTTTTAATGTAAAAATTCACATCCTAATTGAACAATCTTGTTAAAGTTTTAAAAAAAATATAACGAATCTTTCAATTTTTATTATTAAAAATACTATAAAAATTTAATTACGAAAAATTATTGGTAAAATATTAAAAATTTAACCAAAAAAAAAAAAAGAAAGAAAGAAAGAAAGACAGAAAGAAAGAAACAACTTGGACAATGGGAAACTTTTTCAGATAAAGCAAGTGGGTGTTGTAAGTGGGCTTGATATGTTTGATGGGGCCAAGCCAGGCCCATTTGTGGGTTTGGGAATGAGAAATCATCCGGTGTGATCAACTCCAAAAATTAATCGTGCAAACCCATGGGAACAAGTGGGTTCCATGCCTCTAATCAATTATGGCAATTGGTAGATGGTCCTTGTGTTGAATATACGGTCAAACACAGCGAAGACAAAGCTGTAAAATCTTTAAGCACCTACAGGCGACAGCTTCAGCCTGGTTGTACCGCACCGTAATGCATCTATACCATAGCCTTTTACTTTTTCTCCTTCAGGCCATGAATTTTGGTATTTGGAATATTGAAAGAGATTTTTTTGCAAAATTTGTAACTTAAAAACAACATAAAATTTAATTAGTAAAACATAAGAATTATAATTAGAAAGATTACAAGTATAATGGGCAATTTTTTTTTCATTTTCTTTTTAGTTATTACATTTTATTATTGTAATTTTATATTAAATAAGATAATGATAAAATATAACATTTCACGTACAATTTTTTTAAATTAATTAAGCATGTCTACTCTTACTTAATATATAATAAATTATATTATTATATAATTATTTTTCGATTCATTCATTATTTATTACCGATATTACGGGAAGTGGACAATGTTTTAATTAAAAAATTAATATGTTAGAGTTAGATTTTCGCTAGTAAAATGATCAACTAAATTGGTGTATTAATACGTTAAAAATTTTTATTATTTTTAAGTAATTATCAATTTTAATTGTGATACATTAGGATCATATTTTTTTAAATTTTTTTATAGTTTATTTTGAACACACTCTTTGTATTCTCTCTTATTTTCCCTCACTTTGCCCATCAATCAAAAATTAAAATGTCAAAAAAAATATGTTAATAATTGTTCACATAAATGTAGAAATAAATAAAAAAGTAACGATGTAACGTATGTATGTGTACGAGATAGAGATTCAGATTCTTCAAGTCAAATCAAGGGCTGCCAATTCACTGTTTAAAATTAACCTAGGGTCTATCACTGCAGATCAAATAATTTCCCCTACAATACTAGAGAGTGTCAAATGTCAATGGCAAATCCGTATTACTACTGTACATGTAGTATGGGCACGGCAAATGTAGACATCCATCAATCAAATTCAATGGAAACTTGCAAATATTGTACGTGGGATTTCATTGATTGCCGTGCCTCCTCAATTATCCACACCTAAAAAACATAAATTTATAAATTAATTTTATATAATTTTTATATTTAAATTATTATATTTTTAAATTAATACGTATAATTAATATATATAATACAATTTTAGTTTTTCAATTATAAAAAATTAATGCACTTGTAATTTTAAATTTATTTGAGAATACTTTTAAAAACAATAGTAGTCACCCATTTCAAAAACACCAAAATTTAACATTGAATGGGATAACCTTTGCACTTGATGTGAAAGGACTAGATTATGTAATCATTACCATGAATAGGATTACCTAATAACTTAGATTAAATTTGTGTTTTACCCACTTTTAACAATGATTACCATGAATTTAATAAGTGTTAATAATTTGTCACATCGAATACATATATTTATGAATATTACAACATAAATGCTGGAAAGTAAGGAAAAGAGGGGGTCCTCAAAATCTTGATGTAGGCAAATGAATGGTTGGATTAACAGATCATTCATCAGCTAAAAAGGGTAGTAAAAAAAAAAAAAAAACCCCATCAAACATGTGAAGCAACAGGTTGTAAGTTTTTAAACTTTACTTGCTGCAAACATAGAATCAGTAAGGCTGAGGCTTGAGGGGTCCATTCCAATTATTTATTATATATGACTTTATATACATTGATTTTTTTTTTAATCTCTCCACTCATGATCTAATGGTCAACTATATATATTTTTATTATTAGTTTTAATTAATTTTGATTTCAAAATCTTTTATAACAAGTATGATTTTGCAATTAACCAACATTCTTAACATAATCATAATTAATTTTATTTACTTAAATAAATAAAAAAAATTGTTAACCTAAAATCATATTTTGTTTTTATTTTCTTTTTTATTCAACCTCAATATCATAATAAAATACTTAATCAAAGAAAGATAAGAAAAAAATTTAATTCAATAATTTTAATTATTTAATATAATAATATTATGCAAATAATTTTTTTTACTTTACTATTATAATTATCATTATGGTTAATTGACAAAGAATCGCAATTCACAAATTAAAAAAAAAAGATAAACACGCACACATATATAACAATATAAATTTTTTTAAGTGGTTTAAAATATTTAGGGTTTAAATACTAAGTTTTGTATTAGTTTAAAAAAAATAAATTTTTAATTTTTTTAAAATTATAATTATTCTTTAAAAAGAACCACAAAGAGAAAAGAAAAAAAATCTCAAATTTATATTTTTTTTAGAAAATATTTTAAAATATTATTATAAAAAAAACTAATTCTTTCTTAATTCAGCATCAACGTGATTTGAATCCTAAATAGGTCATCAACTTTTTTGACCTTTGAAACACAGGCGTTAACCTCGATAGAAGAAGCCCCTGTACATGTGTTCGTTTCAAGTAGTATTCAACAATCATTAATGCTCAAGTGAAGTTTTCTACAAATTTACTGCTCAGAGTGAAGAGTAGCATCAATTCCTTAATAAGGCCGAACAAAATAAATGTCCATCGGAGAAAACATGGTGGCATTTGGTTAATTTTCGAAGCTCCCTCGCTTCCTTTTAATGTTTACTGAAAGTTGTCTACTATTACTACTCTAGGTTAGGTATCTCATCTATATCCTTCATCCAGATCTATAAATTAATTATTTTTTACTGAATTAATTTTAGCATAGTAGCTAGAATATAAGGATTTTAACAAGGAGGCCGGCTGGCCGGCCAACAAATTTAATGGGAGGGGGCCAATGCAAGAAGAACCTCTTAGCTTAGGTTTAGAAATGTAGAGGCACGGGTCTTTTCTGACTCTCCATTTTAGGTCTCTTCTGCCTGGTGTTTGCTGGTCAATAAATTTAAGTCGTGGAGAGTCCTATTTTTCAAATGTTTATACTTGAAATATTATTGTTAAATTTATTTATAAAAATTGATATGTTAGTACATGCAACACATATATTTTTAAACGCAAATTTTGTAACATGGAACATAAAATTTCAGGTATTGCAAAATTATGAATTAGAGCAATTAATACAATAATAAATGAAGTCTGACTAAAATTCAACGAAAAGACTCCAATTATCATTGAACGAAGGAGGTGTAGCTGTGACCCGACGAGACCAGGACCAGCCATGAAATCAGCTTGCAGCGTCTCTTTTTGTTTTCTCGACAAAAGCGCAGTGAACAGTGTTCGTGAAAGTTCAAACTGTAGAGGACGGGGAGAGACATGAAGAAAGAGAGAAAATTTGACTGAAATGACTCCCGACTTGTTCTCTGAGAGGAAAAAAAACGAAGGCATGGGGGAATTTGTTTTTGTTTATTTACTGCTGCTGCACGTTCATTATTCATAACTTGCAGCACCACCCAGCAAGCAAGCAAAGGAAAGCAATGCAAAGCAATATCCCTTGAATCAGGGGTTGGACTAAGGCTACTGTTACATGGATAATCCACTGTATTGCATGTACTCTCTGTGGATTTATTATTATAAATATAAATATTGTGATAATAATAATAATAATTATTATTATTATAATAATAGGATTTTCTATGGTACTAACGAATGTACTGGTAGAAATATGTTTGGTTGAAAACCTAACACAATATTTGTGATTGTGATTGGGTTGTTAAGATTTGATATCTTAAGGCTGTATAAGAATTTTTTTTTGACCTGGGGTTTTTGAAATTAAAGATGATATTTGATTTTTTTTTTTTGTTTATTTAGAATTGAATAGTTCTATTGATAAAATTTTTTTATTATCATAAAAATAAGAGGTTAAATGATTTAATTTAATTAATGTTTCATAAAATAAAATATAAATACATTTAATAATATATGTTATACGTAAAACATACAATGTTAAATGTATAATCTAACAAATCTCGTTGACACAAAATCTTAACATTACACCTAAAATTTGACACATTAGATATTACAATTTCAACCCATGTATAGACTTGTAACATGTACCATGCAATGGCCCAAAACTCATTAAAAAATTACATAAAATAGAGACAGAGGGAGTGTGTATGTCCAATCAAAACCCAAAAAAGAAGTGTGGCAAAGGTACAAACAAGACTAATTTTATCTCGTATTGTATTTTGGTGTCTAAAACAATAGTTTCAATTCCTTGCTTGTAGTCTCCTTTCTGCCATTTATTTCTAGTGGGTCCAAACACTTACCTAACCACAACAAAAGGTGACATAATCCTTCCTTTCTTTCCCTTCTATTCACCTTTTCTTTTACTTCACCGCCCCACAACCCCCACCCCACCCTTTTGCCCTCTCGCTGCCTTTTTTCATCTCAAAAACCTCCAAAAAAAAAAAAAAAAAAAACACAATAAAATTAAATAAGAAAAACAGAGAGACAACCCCCTTTTCTTTTTATTTTTTTATTTTTATCTCATTTCAATTTAGACCCATTCAAAAAGAGGTTTTCCCTAAAGCTTTACAACTTTCTGCTTCCGACATTACTCTTCCTACTCCTACTCCTACTCCTACTATTATTACTTGTAGAAGCAAGGTTTCTCTCTTTTAAAAGTTCTTTCTCTTTCTCTCTTTCTTCTCCTATCTAACACACACCATTTCGCATTGAATTGCCCAAATTTCTTGCTTGTTGGCCTGCGCTCGCTGCCACTGCCACCACCACCACCACCACCACCACCATTTGCTTTGCTATAGCTATCTCTTCAAATCAAAACCATCGAAAACAGGAGTTAACAAACCCTTTAACATTTTGCATTTCTCTCTCTAGTATTCAACTTTTTAATTGCCCATATGGGTTTATGTAGAAAACGTCTAAATCTTCTTCTTTGGTTTCTCTTCTTCTCCTTTATCTTCTTCGTTAGTGATAGCCATGGCTCAAGGACCACCAATGTTTTCAACTTAAAACCACCAAATAATTCTCATGACTACAAAGGCCACTTCCTGGAATTCTTGCCCAGGCATTTTCCAATACCATCTTCTGGTCCTTCAAGGAAACACAATGACATTGGCTTACAAAATTGGAGATCCCCATGAAAAAAAAATCACACCCAACACCAACAGAAAAAGGTGATGACTTTTGGTTCTTCTTTGTCCTTCCTTTTTTTTTTTTCTTCTTCTTCTTTCTTGAAACAATTAGTAGAAAGCTGGTTGGTTCTGTAAATGGGGTTGTTGCTGAATGATCGAACAATTCATTTTTGGAGGTTTTAATTACATATATAAATGACAAATGCTTTGTATTAGAAAACTGTTACGGAGAGAAGACTGGTTGGTGTAATCTAAAACTTTTGGTGTGTAACAACTGTAGAGAAAATTAATCAATAGCTTCGCAGAAATAGGTATTGTTCTAATCTTTAATTTCTTTTTGTTACCTATATATATATATATATAGTCAGATTTTTGAAGTGTAAATCTTGTGTGCAAGTAAATTAGATCATCTATATACTACATGCAGCAAATATTCAGTTGTATAAACAGAAACTCCAGTGCAAACTTAAGACTTTCGGATAATATTTTTGTTGAACTATTAATTAATTTTATATGCTCAAACGTGGGAAGAAGAAAAAAAGATTTCCTATGAATATTATTCAATAATTTAAGACGTAATATATATATATATATATATATATATGCATGACTTCTACCTAAAGTAACAAAATATCTCGTATGCAATGCCTTTCAGTACAGGCAAACGAAGGCTATTTTATTCGTGTATGTCGTGTGATCCGGATTTATGCAAATTCGATTGATTTGATGCCCATTTATTTTCAACTGCCGTACCATCTTTATTTGTATGCCAATTTATTTCGTACTGTATTAAAAATTTATTTAAAATACGATTATATACATATAATATTATCTTAACATTGGATTATAATCTTTAATCAACCACCAAAAATACAGTGAGAAACAAACAAACGAATAGATCTTACTTAATGATTTAATGAACATTTGCCCAATTGATTTTATTTTATTTGAGCAAAAAATTCTAAAGGACTTTACGATGTGATCGATCCCATCAACTCAATAATTTAGTTGCCATGCACTCAATTGCTCAACAGTTTATGGTCATTATTTGAAACTGCATTGGATTCTTTCGAAAATGATTTCTTTGAATAATCTACGAAGGCAATGTTTTTTTTTTTTTTTAAATAAAAATGAAGCATATTCAAATATATATCATGAACTTTTCACTGTTTTCTTAGTGGGCGTTTATGGTTTGTATTATTTTCATTATTTTCACTTGTCATTTTCATAAATTGTGGCTCGTTCTATTTAACCTTAATGGATTCCTTACATTCCAATATTTTCAGATTTGCTAATGTCGCATTAGTTTTCTTGGAATTATTATAGATATTATACGACGAGTAGCATGTCCCTTTTCTCAAATGTTCAATCAAAGTTGTTCTAAATATTTTTGACGATACATACGAGTAAAATTTTCTCAAATTTTGGAATAAAAATTTGACGTTTAATAATATTAATTTATATTTTTTTTGAAAACAAAAATGTTAATCAATATTGTATATAAAATATTATTATGTCTCTACAATTTATTAAAGTGGGGTTGTTGGGAAATGTTTTCAATGAGATAATGTATTTTTAATTTAAAAAAAAAAATTGATGTTTCTAAGTAGTATTGTAATGAAATAAGTTGTCCAACCTTATAATTTTTTTTTTCAAAAAGAAATTATTTGACATATGTATGTATATATACTAAATAATCGACAAAATAAACAGTTTCTATTATCAAATAAGTAGGTTTTGACATAAAAGCACTTTTAAAACAACTACTTTGACATCATGTTATAACAAAATCTATTAACATAAAATAGTGAATCCATGGTGTCATATCTGAAAGTGAAATTCTAAACAAAAGTCGTAAATGCAACTAGTAAATTTCTTCCTTCGAAATTCTGCATTGAAGTTTGCTGGTTTCTTACGTGAAGGTCTTGTTTGGTTGTCGGTATATTATAAAACAAATTATTAAATCTGGCATAGTCAAACACGATGCATATTTTTCTTCTACTACACCATGTAAATGTTTTTGTGTAGTATATTATTTTAATTTTCTTAACTTTATGTTATATTCTTTAACTTTTTTATTAATATTTTCAACTCTTCGGTTATCCATTCGGAAGTAATCTTGAAAATAATCCATAAATTTAAGATTAATTATGAATTATTACTTATTTTTTAGTCTTACGATAGATTTAATA
Source organism: Swietenia macrophylla (assembly GCA_032401905.1). Lineage (NCBI taxonomy): Eukaryota > Viridiplantae > Streptophyta > Magnoliopsida > Sapindales > Meliaceae > Swietenia > Swietenia macrophylla. The sequence goes on along the minus strand of CP135560.1, from coordinate 1,505,550 downwards.
AAGAAATTATACTTCAAGAACTCGCTTAGACTTTCAAAAATTTAAAGCCTTCTTTACCTAACATATTGGTAGAATATTGAAAAATTGAGATTGATAGCGAAAAATTAAAAATAATTTTTAATTTTTTTATTATAATTTTCAGCTTATAAAAAAATACAATAGAAAATTGAAATAATAAGAAAAATAGAAGAGCTTTTATGGTATAATTTTTAATTCTTTGGTTATAATTTTCAGTTTATAAATATGTACAATAAAAAATTAAAATAATTAGAAAAAAATAAAAAAAATAGAAATCTAAGAATAAGAGATTGCATCAAAAGAAAAAAGCTAAAAAATTTTAAAGAATATACAGTGCATGGGACTGTGCTGTGGCGTGGCCCTTTTATCGGAGAAGTGGCCCTATTTTTCCTAATTAAAAATCTTAAATTTAAGGTACTTCTATATGACGAAGACCAGAATGGCTCCTGGAAAATAGAATTCAATTTGTTCCCTGTTTCATGGCAAAAGCCGATTTAAAGTTGGCCAGAGAGATAAAGAAAATTAGAATTACAATGATGAGCAACGCACTAGAATTAAAGTACATGCTATTAATTAATTATTTAACTAATTTACATCTGTGAATCGCAATTTTGAAACCCAATAAACTTTCTTTAATCACGTTTTGTCGATTAAAGAACCAAAACAATCAACCTACTTGTTATTTTGTGCTAGGTAAATTAATTATTGTTAAATTTAACTCTTTCTTATTATAACTTTAATTGGGGTGGGGGGGGGGGGGGGTTAATTAATTTCATTAATGAACAGTATTGATTTTTAGCCGCAATTGAGGATGAGACCCAAAAAAAGATAAAGACCCAATTGAAAAGTTGATTAATATAAGAATCTTAATTAATGATTATCAATGACAATTGACAACAAGGTTGATTTTATATTAGTTAATTAGGACCCACGAGCAATAGCTTAATTAAAAATGTTGTACACTTTAATAAACTCTTTATTTTAGGTAATATTTCTTAAAATAATGATGTATAAATTATAAATACATTAGACGTAATTAATTAAGAAAATGAATATTTTAGTGCTTCAAATATGTACAAAAAGAGTGGATATGCATACCTATAATCACAAATTACAACAACATCAATTTGGAATTAATGTAAAAAAAAAAAATGATTTTGATTGATTACTCCGATGAGATGCATGATTTCCAATATGGGTTTGATACCTATATTATTGAAAGAATGTCTACCTAACTTCAAATCATAAGCCAAAAACGCAATCTAAGAGTATATAAATACAATAATTAAGAAATGTTAAATAATTTACAAATTTTTATTTATAAAAAAGAGAAATAAAAAATTCATCCCTCTGTAAAGATAAAATTTTAAAGATAATTTTTTATTTAAAATAAATAAAATTTGATCTTGATTCGATTGTGTTGACGTTATTTTAAAAGTAGAAAAGAAAAATAATAATAGTATAACAATGAAAATGTTAGAGCTTGATAAAATAATAATAATAATAATTTTCTTTGTTGAATAGTAAATAATTTTTAATTAAAACAAGTGATATTAGCTAATAAAAAATAAAATCAAAATAAAAAACCGAAATTTGTATTGAGTGATATAATAATTTATGTGCCACTTTTGTCACATTAATTTACATTAAATTTAATGAAATGGAATTATATAATTGCATAATTTGCATCAATATCGTAATAATTATGAAAAACAAAATTTAAAAAAAATAAGGGGAAATTGATTGTGCACATGTGAGAGTTGTAATCAATTTTACTTGACTAATCTTTAGCACGTCGGTGATTTATTTACATAATAGCTTTGGTGAATCCCAAATCATCAAAGATTTAAAGTGGAAAAACTTTCATGTTAGTAATGGAATTTGGGCCAATAATTAACTATGATTTGATAAAATTTACGAAAATAATTTTAATAATATCCAAGATGTTACACAATTAATATATTTTTTAATAAAAAATTATAAAACATATGCTAATAATATTATATTACATCAATTTATGTAAGAGTTTATATATAAAGTAGTGCTTAAATAATTGATAAAATTTTTAGTCGCATAAATATAAATTAAAATCAATTTATATTTTCAAATGAAGGTTTATTTTTTGCAAGAAAATGATTAACATGACACGAATCATTTACGATAATAACTTGTTAAATGGTAAATACATTGGGGGCATTACTTATTTAGCGTGGCATTGTTATATAATAAGTGAATAATCTTTTGATATTCTTACAATTTCAAATCCATAAGATAAAAATATTCAAAATGTTCTTGATAATAATTTCTAAAATCTCAAGACTTGATTTATTACGTAGCAGTAGCACCAATATAAGTATGACACATCATTTACCACACGAATTATTATAAATGATGATTCATTTTTTGGGTCGTAAATATGTTGATGCAAGTATGATTTACAGCATATTATAATCATGGTGCGTATATACATACACGTTGTGACATTATTATTATTATTTAAAAGGCAATAAGTTCGCCATCGAATGTAGGGTCATGTATTGACATTGTAATTATGATTTTATTGTGGAAACACTATTGAGACAATTATAGCCTAATTTCCACCGCCATGAAATGAATTGTCATCTACCTCCCCAAATAAAAAAAATAAAAAAGAAAAAAAGAAAAACAGAGAGCAAATTTTACCCACTCGATTAAAAGACTTCAATCAATCGGGAAATTTTCTAAAGTTGAAAAGACATGTCAATTAAATTATCATATATGATGGTTCATTTTATGTTCTCATGGCATAAGGTGTAATGCTATGCATTATGTATACACTTTGTGATATTATTCTGTAACAGTGAATATTATTATACTTAAATTTCCACTAAATTTTTGTATTTTATTTGTGTAGTAGTGAAATAATAGCCTAATTTTCATCAAGAAATTATGGCCTAAATTATGCTAGATATACTAAAAAGAAATACAAGTTGCTTAATTTTACCTCTAAAATGATTTTAGCATATTCCAACTAGTAAATTATGCACCAATTTCTACTGGGGCTAAATATTAATCTTGTGTGTCTCCAGTGTAGTAATTTTCCCTTTTGTACATACGTATCCTCAGTTATTACTTGAGTTATATTTGGGTTATTGTACTTCTATTAATTTTAAAAATTAAATAGTTAAAGTGTTGATAATTAATTTGTGGAATTATCTACAATAACTTTATGTATTTTATATTCAAAATTTTTAAATTTTTTTAGTATATATTTTAAATTTTTTCATTTTATTTGTTTCAAGTTGTTCGTTGAATATTCTAAATTTTGTATTAAATGATGTAAATAAAGTATATTCAATATATATTAGTAGTTCTCTCAAATTATAGTAGGGATCACTTGTCTTTATACTTATATTTACAAAATTATATTATTTAATTTACATTTAATTTTTTTTCAAAAAAAATTGTTGTAAAATACTGTGTCATCTCTATCTCAAACAAACTCTTAATTTTATTCAAAATTAAAATTTTTAAGATTGAATTCCATCCACGATATGATTAGAATTTGATTCAAATAAAGAGAGAAAAAAAATATTGGTTTAAGTTTATAATATGACATGTCACATAATTAATTATATGAAATTTATCGTCACATTCAATTTGCGGCAAGTCACAAATTATTTATTAATTGTTAGTAAAATAATGTAACAAAAAATAAATTTAATTGTATATAAAAATAATATACATGTGAGTTTTTTTTTAAAAAAAGAAATTCAGTGATTTTATATTAAGAAAATAATATAATTAAAAAAAAAATTCATTTTTTTTATTTGCGCGAGTTTTCTTTTCGAAAAGATTTTTCATGGCTTTAAGGAATACACAAACTAATAACAAATTTTAAAATTTCGTATTTTTTGTTTCCATATTTATTTCTCAACAATTCATTATTTAAATTCAAAAGATTGCGATTGTTAAATTTAAAGGTAACACCTTTGACCAACTTTCGTGATGAGATAAAGATTTGTCTCTTGATTTTGTCCTATAATTTACAACAAGTATTTGTATTAAGAATATCACAATAAAAATCATGTCTCTTGTTTAATTAAAGTAATTGAAAAGCCAAAATGTGACCATAGAAATAACCTTATTTTATTAAATTATAAGGGGGATAACTGAATTAAATTATAATTTATATATAATATTCATTGCATAATCATATTCAATTTTTAAAATTAAATATTGTATTCTTTGCACTCAATTTGACCACGAGTCCTTCTTGCTTATTCAATTATATTTATCAAGATGCATTAATTCATGTACTTTGATAAATTTTAAAAATACTATCCTTATGAATACACTGATATATCATGTTATTACTAACACTAATCCTAATATAAATAATTATACGAGTATCTTAATTTATAAATCAATTAACTATTTCCACATATCAATCATGGTTCAATGAATTGGATCAATTTCTGGGGTTGAACAGACTGATGATATCAATATAGCCTATGGATTGAAGCTATTGATTCCATACACTTCTGAAACTGATCTTTGATGTGAACTACCTATAGAATAAGAATCTGCTGGAAGCTGAAGTAAAGATAATCCAGATATAACCGCGTCAATTCCTTGTGCAAATAGTTAGTCAGTGCAAGCAAATTCACGTTCCTATTTCCTCTGCCGCAGAGGGACTTGTAAGCAAGGTGACCATGACCCCTTTTGTTCATATGAATATTTACGTTCTTAGCATGTTGAAATTTAGGATGGTAACAGTCTACGGTGGTATGTCATTGTCATTTTTAACAGGGGTGGGTGATTTTGTAGGTCCTTTATCTTCACCGATGTTTATGATAGTCCATCATTTTACTAGGGTGAATTTGTGGATCTCGTCCTATGATCCCTGTGAGAAATTCTGAGCTGTCAAGTGATATTGTAGAGAGCAAACTGTTTAATGTAGGACACGAGGGGTTTGCTAGTTAGGGCATAATTGTTTAATGTATTATCAAACTTTCAATAAAAACAAACGAGAAGTGTTTTGTATAACACACATAATCCTATTCTATCATTGTCGGTTATACGGATTACACGCTTTGTTTTGATGTAAATGTAAATATTATTTCTCTCAATAAAATATACCCTTTTTAAAGGAACTGTTTTAATTAATTAAACAAATAAATTGTTAAAGGAATTAAATTGATTGTTTGTGCGTATGTGAAAGTTGTAATCAATGTTATTTGAGCAACCACTAGCACGTAGCCATGATGTTTTTACATTGGCTTTGGTGGAATCCCAAATCATTAAAGTTAGAGAATATCATTTTCTTATGTTAGAATAGGATTTAATTTTTACATTATGGGCCAATTTAATTTTTTAAAAAATTATTATTTATCATTTTTTATGAAGATAGAAATTAGTTAAATTATCGAATATCGTTTACAGGATAAAATAATAATGGTATATGCACGTTGTGACATTATTATTTGTACAAAAGCATTGAAATGTAATTTATAAACATCATGACATTACTATTTGGACTATTACAGCTAATTAATTTTCAATGCATGAAATGAATTATGATATTGAGCAACACACACACACCATCATCATCATCATCATCATCATCATTATTCATCCATCCAAAAATTATGTTTAATGAATTAAAATATTTAAGATATGTTCGAACTTAAGATCTTATACTCTTTTAATCCAATGCTGTTATAATATTTAAATTATTAATTGTTAGGCATACATTGATAAATATTCGAATATTAAACATCAAGTAAAACAAATATTTATTAATTGTTTAATTATAAAAAATTTTAAATTAATTAGAAATACAATAGTCACAAATATAGGCTCAATTAGAGTATGTAGTAAAATCATGGTATAATTTTGAAGAGAAAAAAGGCATGAGCGGAAGAAATAACAAATTATTTGCAGCCTAGATTAACTACATATAGTATAATCTCTATAAATTAATACTCGATAAATTAATATTATCTATTATATAATAATTATTTACAATTATGACTTGAATTAAATAGACTAAATTAATAATTTTGATAGATTAAGAAGATAATACTTTTTTTTTAAAACTATATAACTCTACAATCTCATTCATATCATAGATTAATAATTTGCTAAAATTCTAAATATAATTAATTATAATATTCTATTAAAATATAAATCTGTTGGTACTTGAATGTATTTGTTATAGTACTCTGACTAACTTCTAACTAAATTTTTCTAAAACCTATTATTCCTAAGTACGTGTGGAATACTCTTTATTATACTGTTATAATACTTTATAAATTTTACTTGTGGTAATTAATTTTTGAACACCTTTTAAATGATAAACTATTGTAAATATTTAAATAATTTATTATAAAATATAAGAAAATTTTGTATTTGTCCATATAAAAATTATTTTTAATCTAATTAATTAAATACATTTTGATTAAATTAATTAATTATAAACATTATTTAATTAAGTAAACAAATACAATAAATTTAATTGTTTGGTTAAATTAATGCATATTCAATTGATCAAATTAGTCTCAATAGTATTAATTTTTAGAGATTAGACTTGCATATAAAAAGAAATATGTGGAAATCTATAAATTGTAAAAGATTCTCATTATTAAAAGGTTCCTTGTGCCTATTTTTTTCTTGAACTTCATTGCATGATCTGGCTGTTAATTCTGTAGATTTCCTGTTGATTGCAATGTTTTAACTGCATAAACATATAGTACTAACGTTTAACAATGTAAAATTGTGATGAAAACATGGCCAATACCTACTACACAATTACATGAATCGATGACTGATCTCTCTCCTGTTTTTCACAGAGCATCCAAACTTCTAGTCGCGAAGTTGATCGTGTGATAATACAATTCAATACTGTCATTTGCTGCAAAACTGTATATATAACAATCTGCAGGAAGGAGAACTGAAAAAAATCCAGAAACAGCAATGTCAGTTTCTTCTGCAGCAGAGTTTTACGCTACAACACTTGTTTCCCTCAACCGAAAAATGTACTGTCTGTTCTTTAACATGCTTCCATGCCGGACTAGCTCCTGATCTAGATGACCATGCAGAATACAATGTTTCGACAGCTTGTGTTGAGAAACCGTTGCTGCTAAGATCTAATAGTTGCAACTGCTTTGCCATGCTGATGGCGGTTGAAAGTTCTTGAATCAACTGGCGCTCAAAAGAGGAATTCTTTTGAGATGAGCTTGTGCAACTATCATCGAATGCAGATGCAGCGCTTTCAGCCCTGAGCTGATTGTCCTCACTATCAGCAACTTCTAGCTGATTGCACTTGGTGTTCATGGGGCATAAACCCTGTTGATCGGTGTCAACTTCCCTGGATACACATCCCTTGACTGAAATTTCAGATGTGTTGAGCTTGGGCGATAAGAATTCAGAGCTCACATTCATTGTTAGATCAAATTGTTGAGCTAATTGTTTATCCATGTTGGTGTTATCAGCAACATTGAGCTCCTCCAGACTGTCATTCTCTGCTTGATAATAAAACCAACGAAATGTTTAGTTTGAAGGAATAAAATAAGAAATCAGATTGTGCTTCAAGCTCAAACCTGCTAGTGCCTGAATTAGTTGAAGAACTACGGCAAGCCCCAGCTGACACTTGTTTAGGACCAAAACTTTTAGACAACATTGAGGATTCGTAAGAATTGATACTAATGCATTCCCACCCTGTATGCATTGTTCCGGTTACATTCATTAGCGTGCAGAAAGCTTCGATTTAAGTCCCTAAACTAACAATCTGATGCCATGTAAAATTTATCTAGAATCTGAAAACATGGTTATTATCATCTCTTTCGATTGCAAAAATATATATCTAAGATGCTCGATAAAAAGCTAAGGATAAATTTTTCTCACTGTGAATAAGACACTCATGAAATATTTGAATATTGAATATAAACAAGGAATTGCATTTTCAAAAGAAACAGACAAGAATAACACGCATATGAAGTAAAAAACTAGCAATAACCTAACTATCATAAATTGTAATAATAGTATCACAAACCTCTTGTGTAATAGGATTTCCTCCAAGTTTCAGCTCAAAAATTCCTTGTACTAGACTAAAATTGGCAGCAAAATTGGTGATGCAAGCAGCTGTTAGTCCACAATATGACAGGTCAAGTCTCACAGATTCTTGAGGTCTGCTGAAAAATGACTCAATTAATTTTAACACCCCATCCTACACAGGACATGGATATCAAGTCACACAAGATGCAAAAGAAAATTGCTTAGAAGTGAATTTTAATTCCAGAATAAATAGACATAAAATGGCATAGAGTTCACTCACAGTTCCAATACCAGTGTTCCCAAGCATTAGATGTGTCAAACTCGACGTCTTAGCAAGTTGGCAAAGGCTATCCACAACAAGTTTGCTTAGCTTTAAACCATTCAGATTGAGCTCAGAAAAACTGATACAATCATTTTCAGATTTTTACAATATGCAATTTAAAGGAGCATTTTATTTGCAAACAATGTAAAATAAAGAATTTTATTCCATATTTATTCAAACCTGTTTAAAGTGGCAAGTTTGAGCAATAATTTAATGATAGCATTCCCAGTCACTGGGTTGTTGTATCCTGTCAAAGAAGCAAGAATTCCAAAACTTTTACACAACAAGAATGTTGAAGATTTTCATTGAAATATTGCGAAGTGTACCTATGCAGAGTTGGGCTAGTGCAGAATCAGCACCCAGTGCATCAGCAACCTTCTGGATCGTTCTAGATGTAATAGAACAGTTTTCTACATTCAAGCTATAAAGGGCTACAAAACAAGGAGGACCCATAAGTAGAAGCACATTCAAGCATTTGCAACTGGTAATTGTAGTTATTGGGCTATATCAACTTAGCTTTGCCAATTACTCGTTGTAAAACAGCATTGGGCCCACAAAAAGAAGCAAAACGAAAAAGATAAAATAATGCAGACCTTTAACCATAAAACGATAACACGCTGAGCAGCAGGGTAAGCCATTTACCTTTGCAATTTTTCAAGATTGTAAAAAGGTAAGAACTACATGCATCAGTGAGACGATTTCCAGAGAGATTAAGCACTCCCAGTCGGGTGAAAAGCACAGGACATTCACAAATCTGATGGTCAGGAATAGAATAAGCAGATTGAGAAGAAGTAAATGACTTTAATTTTGGTAACAATGAACAATATATATCTAATGCCCATAATCAATGTCTCAAGCATCTACAAATTATAAGACACACAATTACATAACCTGTAGGGTTAAAGAAATCTATCTGTCGAACTAGTTGAGGCATGCTTGGATTTGCATGGAAGCACAATCTTCAATTGGTTGCCAAGTAATTATAATTTAGTTACTATTTTTAGGCCATTACCTGTCAATCTTTTAGGTCAAGTGACAATTTAACATGATTGAAAGTCAGTATGACCGAGTAGTCTTGTGTTTGAATCCCTCTATTATGTTGATAAAATTACTATGTGTTCTTTTTTAGTTGCTACATTTTTGGTTGTATTTGATCCTTGAGCCTTTCATGTGAGGGGCATGTAAGTGCCTAAACAAATTTTTTGGAAGCTTGCTTACTAGTTTAAGTCGCATCATTGCCAGTTTGACCAAATGGTCTTGTCTTAGAATCTTCCTATTGTAATCATTACTTTATAGTAAGTTGTGTTGGTATTTGTTGTATGTTTGTGCCTACACAGTTATACTTAATCCACATGCCTTGTGTGCAAATCAGTTCAAACAAAGTTAAGCCTTTAAATCAAGTGGTAAGGGTATTTCCCTAGATGAAGTAATATATCTCCATCAGCATGTAGAAAGAGATGAAGGTTAATGAAGGGAGTTCAAGCCAATATTCAAATTTGTTTAAAAAGGAGGCTGAATCAGAAGAATTCAATCAATACAAAACAGGAAAGAACAAGAAAATGTAGTGTTTCGGAGATGCAAAAGAGAAAACAGTTGTTGCAATATCGCTTACAAACCTGAAACAAAGCAGTTGGACCAAATCGATTACAATGCAAATCCAAAGTTAAGTCACTGTATTTTTGGCCTGATGATGTGAAGAATTGTTGAAGTTTCTCCATCGTTCCATTTCCTAGGAGAGAGAAATGTCAGCCAAAAAGATAAACAACTTTTTTGGTGAGTACTCAATATATGGAAGATAAACAACTCTGAAAGAAATAATTCAAAGATAGACTAATAAACATCTAGTGTCACCTAAAAAGTTGTGAGAAAGGTCTAGCATTGCAACTGTTTTGTGGGCATGCAGGGCATTCAACAATGGAGTTACTGAGATGTCTTGCAATTCACATTCAGAGACAACAATTTCATCCTCAACCTGATAAAGAAATACATGGAATAACCTGAGCCTCCAACTGTGAAATGTAATAACGTAGTCTGCCACAATTTCTAGGGCAGAAAGCAAAGATAAGAAGGATTTTTAACTAAACAATACCTATTAAATCTACATCGTACCTCCGAAATGTATAGTTTTTTCAGCAATTTCAAATTTGGTGCCTCAGATAACTCCTTGCAGCAGTCAATATACAGCTTCATCAAGCGCTTTTGAACCCACCCTAAAAGATGACATCATAATGGAATATGTTACCTCTTTAACAAAGAAATGCAAGAGCAATTTGATGGAGAAATAAATGTGTTCCCTAATTGAAATAGTTAAAAAACCCAAAATAATTGTTTGTCCGGCACCCGTTTTTAAGGCTATATGAAAGAAATGAAAAAAGGCTTTTTTATCATAACCTCATGGAATAACAAAGAATTTGTGAAACATACCATCAATAAAAACTTCAATCAAATCTTTTTCCAGTTGATCCTTGAAATTTTCAAACGCTTCCAAGGATTCTAGAGCCCTTCCGCCACATTTCAGATGCTGAATCATGGGCAACAGACCTAGTGAGACACAATTTGCAGATTATTAGAAGCTGATTAACTTTGATGAACCAACACTTGAAAAAAATATGAGAAGTGAGAACAGAAGAATACGAGAATGATAAGTAAGCATGCAGATTCTTTGAATGCAGTTTACTCACATGGGAAGCATAAGACAAAATAAACTTTTCTAGGCAAAGCAAAAACTTCGGTTTCCGTTATATATAAATTGCATTAGTAAAGGTAGACAACACCTAACATATTCAGAGCTTAACCGCGGTGTGAGAGATGGAAATTATATGTATGTAACCCACACTTGAAAGCAAGGTAGCCAACATTTAGTCATCCCTACCAATATTTTTAATTGATAAGGGCAGTTCTATGATATTTTTTGCCAACCTTGAGGATACTATACGTACAACAGCATTTATTAGTACAAGGCCAACAGCAAAATGAAAAAAATAAGTGCCTGCAATGATTGAGCTTATGCTTGGGGCACAATTGAGCAGCACCACTTAATTCATTTCTTGATTTCAATTGAAAGCTTCTATGTCACTTCTACAAATTCAGTTGCACAAATTCCTTTATCAACTTAATGTAGGCCAATTTTATAGCCAAGTTGTCATATATGCCCTAGTTTTGATAACCAGCAGGATTTGGCTGGAACTTCCTACCTTTTGATCTCTTCTCTATGGGAAGCTGCAGATAATATAAGCAAGCCAGTTCAACCTTCAAAGACTCCACGTTCAACCCATCATCAGAAATGCATGAGCGTGCTTCCAAATGTATCAGGTCATCATCAATTTTGAATGTTACACTGGGCTGCAATTTGTGCCAAAAATCAAAGGTTAATAGAACATAAAATTAATAACCATAATAATACTAGGGATAAAAACATCGTGCACACCATTCTTGTTGACTATGTGCAAAACATATTATTAAACGAGCATGCATTTAGGCCAACAATCCCTGAATAATCTAGTATATATGTACCCTTAATGGGAGCATGCATCAAAATCTGGCAAAAAAAAATCAGAACCACTGATCTGACAAGTATAGCAATCAGCTCACAACTGCCAAAGAACCCCAATGCATTGTCGGATTTTTTTTCCTTAACTTAAGGGATCTGCCCAGGTGCCTGAGCAGTAATGAATAGAATTCGTTTTATGGATGAAGAAAGTGGGTAATGGGACCTATGCATAAGCAATAAAAATGACAACAGTAATGTAGTGTGAACATATGTGAGTACCATAATACATTTGCAAGAGATGCAAATAACACTCACATTATTATCATCATCAGGATTATGCAACTTGGAGCAAGAAGGATTGTGCTTGTATACTAAGTTCCCAGAAATATCAATATCATCTTTTGAATGACTTGTAGCAAAATCAGATGCCACAAGGAGCTTCTTAGTGCATCTAATATTATCTCCATTTGGATTGGTGGGATTAGAAGACATGAATTTGTATGAACATGTGCTGTTGATAGGACTTTCAGAGCTGTTGATGCACTTGGAATCTGCTGCTGGGACATCCTGCCAGACCATAGGGATAAAACACTCAAGCACCAAATTCCCAATGAGAGCAACCAACATGAAGGATTGATCAAATTACTTACAGACCTGAAATTTACAAGCAGAAGTAGCCGGACCACTTTTATCCCTAACTGCAATCAGGCAAAGCAAACACCTCTCTTAACTAAGCTACAATAGAAATGAAAATATATGATCAAGTTGGTAAATCATTAAGAAGACCTACATTCATCAGAAGTAGCAGCACCTTCCACGGGACTTTTATGAAGCTTTCTTTGCAAGCATTTCACCTCATCATCCATTTCACCTTCATCATCAGAAAGGACTACACGAACACGTTTACGACCAACACCTGTTTGCTGACTATCAGTTAATTTAGACAAATTATTTGGAGAAGCTTCAGTTGTTTTAGTAGAAATATTCTGTTTTTCTACATAAGTTGTTTTCATCTCAGGTGATCTACCACTGGACATAAGAAATGAAATTAGAGGGGCATCTTCTTTTAGCTCTTCTAGACCAGCTAAAGGTTTTGATTGGCCAGAACCAGATTTACTCATTTCCTCTGAGCAGCAAGTACTAGTCCTACTATCTGACAAATGATCATTCCCTTCTGTGTCAGTCTCTGAGCAGCAATCCTTCGCAGCATCTTGTGCTTCAAGATTCCTGCTTTTACACTCCTTCAGCTTATCAATTGTGTGCTGTAACCTTCTGCAGAGAAGCAGCTTTCTTTAAGCAAAAATTAGTTTGCCAGGAAAAAAAATCCTAATATCAAAAAGTAATACATTATATATTACAATCCTTAAAGTCCAAATCTCATAATAACTAAGGTTTTGGCCTTTATTTTTAGAATTCTACTTCCTTAATCACAGAGTTAGACAGCATAACTAGCCTCAACGAATAAGCAGGTTCACATTAACCAGATTTACCTGGCCTCTTCAACATTGTCAAATCTTATCATGTGACTATAGTGCATATTCTCTAGTGCAGAAAGCTGAACAGAAGGAAGATTAGCTTCAACAGCAATCCTGCAATACAAAATGATAAAACCAGTACAATTTCACTTAAACTGAAATCAACTATGACAGCAATGCATTTGCAACCCTTGGAAAAATGACATTTTGCCTATAAATGATTCCTACTAGCTTGATGGTAACAAACAAGCAAAACATTTTTTTCCGTTCATTTATTGCCCTGGCTAAATACTCTTGCAATTACTGATATGGCCCACAACTTTGTTGTAGAAAATTTTAATCTTATAGACAAAATATGAAACATCACCGTTCTTCCAGCTAAATTTGTTACATAGTAATGGCAAGTAACTGTATAGACAAAAAAAGATGATGACTATGACTAAGATTATGACAATGATGATGATTAAATTAATTGTGATAACAACAAAAAAGAAGAAGAATCCAGTCAAGCATTCCATGATTTTTCCAGTTTTAGATTACCAGATTATTGAGTAGATTGGTCAAGGTAAAAGAGTATGCTTGGCTAGAAATATTGTGTGGTATCTACGGCCAGCATAAGAAAGGTTGAATCTTGTTTCTTTAAAGATCAGAAATGCAGTAGTCTTTAATCAAACTTTTCTATAGCATCATCCTATTGAGTGAATATGTCATAATGAAGTGAGTGTTTGGGCAGGCAAGTTATACAAAATATATGTGTAACAAAAAGCAGGCTGAATCTGGTTTCTTAAATAACCAGTAATGCGGCCATGTCTAAACTAGTGTAGAACTAAGTGGTCAAAATTCTCATTGAACACAAAGCATAAAGCAATGCACTCAATACAATCAATTTGCATGGGCATGTGATAGGATTTTACTACCACAAATGGGCAAATATTTACATTCTATATTTTTTCCTATTGTATTTTGTTATAAATCATGCAAGCTTTAGCTGCTGCTCATTGTACAAATGTTTCATTCTGCAGTAAGCAGTCATCTTTTATTATATGCAAAGACCAGTTCCCTAATGCATGCTCATCAAAAAGACCCAAAGGGGGGGGGG